>JAQZBX010067544.1:0-15915 GCA_029593785.1 Cabassous unicinctus
AAAAGACTTGAAGGGGTGTGGAATGAGCTATGTGGGAAGAGCATTCCAGCAGAGGGAACAGCAAATGCAGAGGCTCTGAGGCAACAGAGTGCCTGGCACGTATAAGGCAGAGCAGGGAGGCCGCTGTAGCAGCTGGAGAGGAATGAGTGATGGGGAGAATGATAGGAATTGAAGCCAGAGAATAGAGGAGCACCCAATGATATAGGTCCTTCTAAGCCATTGTAAGCATTTTGGCTTTCCAACAGAGTGAGATGGGGTGCTCTGTGCAGTCTTGGGTAGAAGAATATCACAACCTGATTTTTCATTTTACCACTTAGGCTGGTTGATTGAAAATAGACTGAAGGCATGGGGAGAGAACAAGCGTCAGGGAGAGATACCAGTTAAGGAGATCCAGGGTAGAGAGGACACCAACCAGGGTCATGGCCTGGTGCTAAGAGGTGGGTAGATTCTGGAAACATCCTGGAATGTTAGATGCTACATCCACTTTGGAAACACAAAACTAAACACATTCACCATAAAACCCAGTGATTGTACTCCTGGGCATTTATCCCAAAGCAATGAAAATTTTGTCCACGTAAAAACCTGTGCAGGATTATTCATAGTAGCCTTATTTGTAAGAGCCAAAACCCAGAAACAACCAGCCTGCCCCTCAGTAGATGAGTGGATAAACAAATTGTGGTTCATCCATACAACGGAATACTACTCAGCAAAAAAACAAGGAACACAGTATTGATGCTCACAGTGACTTTGACGGATTTCAAGGGTGTTATGCTGAGTGAAAAAAGCCAATCTCGAAAGGTCACACACTGTATTGATCCCTTTATACAATATTCTTGAAATTTAAAAAAAAATTATAGAAATGTTTTGAGGATTGAATCATGTCTCCCACAAAAGGCATGCTCATGTCTTAACCCTGTTACTGTGGTTGTGGACCTATTGTGAATAGGACCTTGGAAGATGCTAGTTAAGGTGTGCCCAAACTGAATGGGGATGGGCCTTAATCAATTATTGTGAAAGGCCTTATAAGCAAAGGAAATGGGATACCAAAAGAGAAGCCATGGGGAGTAGCCAGAAGCTGGAAGTCGATGGAACCTGGAGGGAAGGGAGAAGATGCCACCATGTGCATTGCCATATGGCTGAAAAGCCAAGGACCAAGGATTGCCGGCAGGCAGCCCCAGAATGCCACAGTCTTTGGGGAGAAAGCACTTCCTTGCTGATGTCTTTTGATTTTGGACTTCTCCTAGCTTTAAAGCCATGAGCCAATAAATTCCTGTTGTTAAGCAAACCCACTGTATGGTATTTGTTTTAGCAACCAGAAAACTAATGGAAAATGGGAAACAGATTAGCAGTTGCCAGAGGTTCAGAATGGGGGAATGGGGCATTACTATAAATGAGTAGCACTAAGGAGATGTTTGTGGTGATGGAATAGTTCTGTGACTGCAGGAGTTGTTACGTGAATCTAAAATGGCATAGAACTATATACACACACCAATGTAAGTTTCCTGATTTTGATATTGTATTATAGTTATGTAATATGTAATCACAGGGGAATCTGAGTGATGGCTACAAGGGACCTTTCTGTAGTATCTTTAGAGCATCCTGTGTATCTGTAATTATTTCCTAATAAAAAGTTTAAAAAATCATTAGCTGATGCTGGGGTGGGTTGAGGCTTGGGGGAGACAGGGAATGGGGAGTGCTTTGAGGTGGGGCAGAGTTAGGACTCATTCTTGAGGTCTTTTGTACTCTTTTGCATTCTTGATAGCAAACATTAAGTGGCACCCACAGAATTTGCTGAGTGCTGACGAGGGTATAAGAGAAAAAGGAGTTCAAAATGACTTCAAGTTCTTTGGCCTGAGCAGCTGAAAGAATGGAGTTGCAATTAATCGTCAAAGGAGCTAGTTTAGGGATACATATCAACAGTTCAGTTTTAGCCATGCTAACTTTAAGATGCCTATTTGACATCTGTGGTAGTCATCAGCATGTAAAATGGTATTTTAAGGTATAAACCTAGGTGAGATGACTAAGGAAGTGAGTAGATAGAGAAGAGACTTCAGGGCTGAGCTTGGGATAAAACTCCAATATTTTGAGATCTGGGAGATGAAGAGGAACCAGAAAAGAACAGGAAGGAGAGGCCAGAAAATAAGGAAAAAAAAAAAATCCAGGAGAGTGAGGTGGCCTCAAAGCCAGGAGAGGGAAGTCTTAGAAGAAGAGAATTATCACCTGTCTCAAATGCTGCTGGAATGTCAACAAGATGAAGTCTGAGGTCTGACCAGAGCTTTAGCAATGTGGAGGTTTTTGGAGGACCTTGATGGAGTTTTGATTGTAAAAGTGTGACTGGAGTGGGTTCAAGAGATAATAGTAGGAGTTAAATCGAAAGCATAACAGTTCTTATGAAATTTTGCTATAAAACAAAGAGAAAAGTGCAAGTAACTGGAGAGGAGGTTATTAGTATTATTATTTTTATTGAGGAAAAAGCATGTTGTGTTGTGAAAGAAAAATTGATATTACAGAAGAGAGAATAGCAGAAGAAATGTCCTTGAGGAGGCATGAAGAATCTAGCACACAGGCAGAAGCATTAGCCTTTTCTGAGAGCTTGGAGCGTTTATTCCTATGACAGAAGTAGAGTTTGAGGACACAGATGCGGATGGGTGGATACATGTGGAGGTGTGAGCTCGTGGGTCTTCTCTTTGAGTGGATTCTATCCTTCCTGTGAAATAGTAAGCAAGGTCAAAGCAGCTGAGCGTGAGAAGACATAGGCATGGTTGGAGGTTTGAGGAGAAAGGAAAAATTGTGAAAGGGGAGGAGAAGGAATGTTCCAGGGAAATCTAAGATGCTTCTTGCACAGCACCTAAGTGCCCACTTGAGGTGAGTGCTCACTAGTGTGGATGTGTGGCTTTCAAAGGGTGCTTCTTTCAGTTACAGCACGTGAGTTGTGTGCACGGGGCACAGCTGCTACCATTAGGTCAGGTTATCTATTACTGCAAACATTTGTACTTCCTATTCAGACAAGGATTCAGCAAGTCCTGCAAACTCTGTGACCTCGTCTCTTTTAACCCCTTGAGTTGAAAGATTGTGGATTTTGGAAGAAAGAAAACGAAGAGAAGGGAAAGGTTGTCTAACAACAGAAGGTCAGGAAATCAAAGCCAGGAGAACAGAAAGTAGAACTGTTACTTTTTTAGTCATTTAAAGAACTTGTGAAAGGGTTTTAAGTCACCAATATGCAAACAATGAATGTTATCTAAACGGAATAGTTTGGCTGTTTTTACTTGTGTCACATTCATTCAAACAAATATTTATTGAGAAACTAATATTGGGCCAGTCACTGCACTATACCCTGGGGATGCAAAGTTTTGGTAATGGATGGTAGTGATGGTAGCACAACATTGTGGCTGTAATTAACAGCACTGAATTATATATTTGAGTGTGGTTACAAAGGGAAATTTTAGGTTGTATCTATGTTACTAGAATAAAAAATTTAAAAAACCGTAGAACTGTACAACACAGTGAAGTCTAATGTAAACCATGGACTACAGTTAATAGTATAGTTATAATAATAACCTTCTTTATTCAATTGTAACAAAGGTACAACACTAATGCAAGGTATTAATAATACGGGGGATGTATGGGAACTCTGTGTTTGCTGCATGGTTTTTCTGTAAACATACAACTTCTCTAATATATACAAAGGCTGGAGGTCCTGGCCCTGGAAGAGCTGTAAGTACTGTGGAATTAGAAGTGTAAAAAGTGTGGTAAGTGCAAGGAGGGTGAAACATAGTTGGGAACCGAGGGGGGAGGCACCTGGCCCAGCACTACTGAGAAGCGAGTGGGCATGATTCAGAAAGATGCCGAGATGGGGATGCTGGAATTGAGGTGTACAGGATGAGGGAGGGTTCACCAGGTGACGTGGGGGCTGGAGGGAAGGACGACAGTTCACGTGGAGATTGAGAGCCAAGGTGAAAGTGTACGAGGGAAGTGAAGTGGGGAAATAAAGGCTCCAAGGGAGAGTCCACAGGACCTGAGATGGAGAAGACCAGGGTGAGGGAAGCGATGGGTGAGAAGGGGAGAAAGGCTTTGACTGTGGATACCGGAGTTTTATCGCTAATGCCACTGGAGTGCTGTGTCTTCTTACCAGGCTGGTTGAGCTAGGAGGGAAAGAGGAACCGACCAAGAAGGAAACAGGGAAGGGAAGGGAAGAATGTCAGCTTACTGGTAGAGAGAACTGTTATAGTCCCCAGTGAGGGGGGCCCAGCGTTGACCTTGTTTTCCCCTGCTTTCTAAATGTGGGTCAGTTGTACAACCCATCAGCAAGTCAGGGAGTGGTGGAAGAACACTGGAGCAGAAGTCAGGAGACTTGGCTTCTTGTCTCTGCTAGAAACTCCCTGGGCAAGTCATTTCTTCCCTCATCTGTAAAACCAGGTGGTTGGGTTGAGGCTCTCCTGAGTGTATCATATTTCATTCGCAACTCAGCACCTCAGAGCTAGGTGTTCCTTTGCATGGTTGCAAGCTATCCTAATTCAGACCTCTTGTGTACTGCATCTGTGACCCATCTGCCCTTATATTCTTCTGTCACTTACTGTTTCTGGTTGCCGTAGATTTGGCAGTTTCACAGAGTAGATGATAGACTGTCAAACTTGTGGGAGGATGCGCTTAGAGAAGGGAGGGATGTCGGTAACAATGAGGGAGATGATGATGAGGCAGGGAGGAGGAAGGAGATGGTGATGTAGATGTTGGTGATTTGATAGCTAATATTTATTGATCACCCATTCATTTTACGTATATTATCTCATTTAATCCTCATAATAAACCTTTGGTAGAAGTGCTTCCACTCTCTGCACTTTACAGGTGAGGAAATTGAGGCTCAGAGAGGTAATGTCACTTCTTAAAGTCACACAGCATTTCAAGCCATGTAGTCTGACCCCAGGCCTCTACCACAGTAGGCTGCCTCCCTGTAATCCTCACAACACTTTGAGGTGAGTTCCAGTATTATCTCCATTTGACAAACGTAGAAACTGAGACACAAAAGTTAAGTGATTTGCTTGAGTTCTCATAGCTTGGTCATTCAGGCCAAAATGACCCTCTGAAAAGCAGGAATAAGATTTCCTGTTTGTTATAAGGATATTTCTTGTGTGTGTCAAATTCAAGATGTAACAGTAAGGAGTATTTTTACTTTTCACTTTTGTGAGTGATGGAGAACTTTTTCATTCATCAGAAATCAAAATGTCCTCTATTCAAGAAATCTTTAATCATTTTCAGGTTTTTTCTTTACTCTGCCGTGAGCCATTTCTATACATTATCTTACCATCTTTTACAAAAGTCTTATAAAAAAGAGAGGGTCAATGGGTGAAGGAAAGAAATGACACATTTCAAAAGATCTGCTTTCCTCTTTCAGTTCTTTTCGGGCCACTTCTTTTTCCTGTTATGTAATCAGGCAGTTCTCCTGATGAGGCAAGTCTCCACCCTCCTTGCAATGGATTTCTTTGGTGATTTGTCTTTGTTGACATTCTGGGGCTGAAATTCGGCTGAAAGTCCCCTGGGCAGCTTTACCCTCTGCCCAGCACTTATTGTACCCTTGATGCTCAGTAAATGTTAATTATCAAGGATGATAACAAAGCAGATATAATCAACTTATTCATGCTGCTCTGCTTCCCTTTAAGGGGAGAGAGCAGACCAGCGCCAAGCAGAAAGGCTGGCCACTTCCCTGCTCAGGGCAGGGCTCCTTGGGCGCTGTCTGCAGCCCTCCATTGCAATTTGAATAATCTATTATTGTACTAAGAATAGAGGAACTGATTTAATTTCTACAATGCTACTAGCATCTGCCAGCAACTCATTTTATGATGATACAGTTGCTTGCAATTGTCTTGCTAGAGAAGGAATGAGTATTTGAAAAATGTTATCCCCCGTGGTGAGGCTGTTGCTCATATTTTGTTTTTAACTCTGCTGAATGCCCTTCTCTCCCCCAGCCCCCAGGTCTCTTTAACAAGCTCTGTGTATAAAAATGATACAACCGGTGGGAAGTGAGTGCTCCATGCAGTTTTCCTCTTGTTTGTTTTCAGTGTTCTCCGCCTCCTGAGTCACCCCGTGGCTTTAGGTCCCCATTTCATGTGGATTCTGAGCTGGGGCTGCGTCTTCTTATATCTGTACTTTCTCACTGCTATGATTTCTGTTATTATAGAAAGACTTTATTTCTGGAACTAAGAGTTAGCTTATAAATAAAATGAACACACTTCCTGGGATGTTTGAATGTCGAAATACTAAAAATGCCCAAATTTTAAGTAAAATGATACCAATGTATAGGTTTCTGAGGGATCTATAAATATTATTTTATTTATAGGTTTCTGAGGGATCTATAAATATTATTTTATTTTATTTACATACACTCCATACTCACCAGGCAAAAACTCCTTCTTCCCTTTTCCCCCATCCCCTGGTAACCTCGAAACTACTTTCTGTCTCTGCAAATTTGCTAATTCTATCTAGATCTCTCATATAAATGACATCAGATAATATTTGTCCCTATGTGCCTTTCATATTTCACTGAGCATAAATGTTTTCAAGGTTCATCCATGTTGCAGCATGTCTCAGAAATTCATTCTTTCTATGACCAAATAATATTTCATTGTGCATATGTAATACATTTTGTTTATCCATCCGTTTGTTTTTAGACACTTGTGTTGTTTCCATCTTTTGGCTATTGTGAATAATGCTGTGAACATTCATGTACAAGTATCTGTTTGAGACCTTGTTTTCACTTTCTTTGGGTGTATACCAAGAAGTGGAATTGCTAGGTCATATGGTAAGTCTATATTTAACTTTTTGAGGAACCTCCATATTGCTTTCTACAGTGGCTATACCATTTTACATTCCCACCAACAACATACTAAATTGCCAATTTCTCTGCAGCCTTTCCAACACTTGTTATTTTCTGGGTTTTTTTGTTTTCAAATAATAGCCATTCTTGTGGGTGTGAAGTGGTATCTTATTGTGGTTTTGATTTTCATTTTCCTAATGGCTAATGATGTTGAGCATCTTTTCTTATGCTTATTGGACATTTGTATATCCTCTTTGGAACAATGTTCAAGTACTTTGCCCATTTTTAATTGGGTCCCTGTCACTCTTTCTCGCGTATGTGGGTGGGTGGAGATGTCTCATAGGACAGACCCCAAAAAGATACAGCTGTTTCAGTTATATTACTAAGCTCTCTAATGGCAAATTGGCAAAAATCATACAGCATAGTGACTTAGACTCTTAGAGATACAGCTTTACACATTAAAACAATTGTTTTCTGAATTTTCTGTCTTTTCTAGGGTATATAAGCAGGCCTGCCCCCAACATTTGTGGGGCCCAGAGGAAGAGTGAAAATGGATGCCACATATAAAAGGTCTAAAATTTAAGAGTATAAATCAAGCTAGCATACTGCTATATAAAATATATCTTTTCCTCCTAGCATAACAAATACACCTTCATTACAACAAAATTTCTATTTTTTTTTCATTTCAGCCTTTTCACTTTTCTGAACTCTGTTTTATGTTTTCTACCACGATTTTAATTTATTCTCAGCCTCAATGATCTAAACAATGAAAAATAAAATGTAATTTTATTTAGAGTGTACAAAATTTGAATAAATCTTTTAGAAAACATAAATTATAATAAATGTAAATACAGAAAAAATCTTTTCATGTTTTTAATTTTTCTTCTAAAATATTAAAAAAATCTGTCAAATGGTGAATTTCAAATTGTAATGAATGAACATCAACATTTTCAATCCATTTAAATGAGCTGATATTTTTTATTTAACTTTTTGAACATAAATTAAGTCATTCAAATATATTTATAAAAATAAAACTATTACTAATTCTAGTGTTCAGTGTCCATCTAATGAGCAATGGAAGGAACTGATCGTTACTTCATGCATGTTATGTGTAGATCTTCATGCACGCAAGTCTAAGAGTAACATGAACTGTTAAATATTGCAAAATGTTCCTCAGCTTCCATGTGCCACTGTTGCAACTACTATGCTGATCTGTGAAGTGCCTCCAGAACGCCAATTTGGAATATGAAGAGAAGGAAGACAATGTATGCTCAGCAGTATTGGGAAACGGTAATTCATTACGCAAGAATCCATTATATTCATAATATCTGAGAGGATTGTAACAAGTTATTCAATTTCCTTTTTCTCCTACCTAAGCACTTCCAGGGCTCAAATCCTGTATGCACTCTGAAGCCATGTCATTCTCTAAAGTTGGCAGTGGCACAACTTAATGGCATTTGGATACAGTCATTTTTCCTTTCAGAGACATAGGGCGAGAGACGCGAAGAAGAGTTTCCCAAAGTCCTGAAGGCCGTAAGTAACAAGAGTGGATATTTTGGCTCATGGATACCAAGTAACAGAGGTCCAAATGTTTTTTGTTTTTTTTTAAAGATTTATTTATTTCTCCACCCCCATACCTGTTGTTGTTTTTGTGCTCGCTGTCTGCTTTCTGTGTCCATTTGCTGTGTGTTCTTCTGTGTCTGCTTGTCTTCTCTTTAGGCAGCAATGGGAACCGATCCTGGGTCCTTCTGGAGTAGGAGAGAGTTGCTCAATCTCTTGCACCACCTCAGCTCCCAGGTCTGCTGCATCTCTTACTCTCTCCTCTGTGTCTCTTTTTGTTGTGTCATCTTGCTGCGCCAGCTCTCCGCACAAACCAGCACTCCTGCGCGGGCCAGATCTCTGCTTGGGCCAGCTCACCATGTGGGCCAGCTTGCCTTCACCAGGAGGCTCTGAGAATTGAACCCTGGGCCTCCTATATGGTAGACAGGAGCCCAATCGCTTGAGCCACATCTACTTTCCACAAGTGTTCTTTAATAAATTCCTTTTGCCTGGGTCCAAGGACATAGGCACCACCAAGAGACTGAAGTTTGCAGGGTGATTTGTCCATGCATAGCCTTACAATTTACCTGTCGTTGCATTCCCTTTGGTTACTCAGGATTTGTGCTACTTTTTACCCTCTGTGCCAGATTCTCTTCTCATTTACCAAGTCTCCTCTGAGGGACTTTACTGTTTGTCCCCAATATCTTGCTTCCTTGGGACTTTTTCTGGTAGACATATCTGAATTTAATTGTTGTCACAGATCAAGTCCTTTCCTATGGAAAGTCCTTCAGTGCCTGCTTGCTTCACTCAACATAAGGTCTTCAAGATTCATCCATGTTATCTCATGTGTTAATACTGCATTCTTCCTTACAGCTGAGTAATATTCCATTGTATGCATATACCACAATTTTTTTATCCATTCATCTGTTGATGGGCATTTGGTGTTTCCAGCTTTTGGCAATAGTAAATAATGCTCCTATGAACATTGTTGTGCATGTATCTGTTTGTGTCCTTGCTTTCAATTCTTCTGGGTATATACCCAGCAGTGGAATTACTGGATCATATGTCAGTTCTATAGTTAGCTTCCCGAAGAACTGCCAAACTGTCCTCCACAATGGCTGCACCATTTTGCATTCCCACCAGCAGTGGATGAGTGTTCCCATTCTTCCATATCCTCTCCAACACTTGTAGTTCTCTGTTTTTTTAATAGCTGCCAGTCTAATGGGTGTAAGATGATATCTCATTGTAGTTTTGATTTGCATTTCCCTAATAGCAAGTGAAGTTGAACATCTTTTCAATGCTTTTTAGCCATTTGTATTTCTTCTTTGGAGAAGTGTCTATTCAAATCACTTGCCCATTTTTTAAATGGGTTGTCTTTTTATTTTTGAGGTGTAGGGTTTCTTCATATATGCTGGATATTAGGCCTCTGTCAGATATACGGTTACTAAATATTTTCTCCCATTGAATAGGCTGCCTTTTCACTTTCTTGACAAACTCCTTTGAGGTGCAAATGTTTTTAATTTTGAGGAGGTCCCATTTATCTATTTTTTCTTTTGTTGCTCGTGCTTTGGGTGTAAAGTTCATGAAACCATTTCCTAATAAAAGATCTTATAGATGCTTCCCTACATTATCTTCCAAGATTTTTATGGTCTTAACTCTTATATTTAGTTCTTTAATCCATCTTGAATTAATATTTATATAGGGCGTGAGATGGTGTTCCTCTCTCATTCTTTTGGATATGGATATCCAGTTTTCCAAGCACCATTTGTTGAAGAGGCCATTCTCTCCCAGTTGAATGGGATTGGTGGCCTTGTCGAGTGTCAGTTGACTGTATATGCAAAGATATATATTAGAGCTTTCAGTTCGGTCCCATTGGTCAGTATGTCTATCTGTGTGCCAATACCATGCAGTTTTGACCACTATAGCATTGTACTATGTTTTAAAGTGAGGTAGTGTGATTCTCCTCCAATTTCATTTTTCTTTTTCAATATGTTGTTGGCTATTCAGGGCCTCTTGCTCTTCCAAATAAATTTCATAGTTAGCTTTTTCAATTCAGTGAAAAGCGCTATGGTAATATTTATTGGGATTGTGTTAAATCTGTAAGTTAGTTTGGGTAGGATAGACTTCTTAATGATGTTTAGTCTTCCTATTCATGAACAGGGAATATTCTTCTATTTATTTAGGTCTTCTTTGATTTCATTTAATAGTGTTGTGTAGTTTTCTGCATACAAGTCGTTTGCATCTTTAGTTAAATTTATTCCTAAGCATTTGATTCTTGTAGTTTCTATTGTAAATGGGATTTTTTCTTGATTTCCTACTCAGATTGCTCATTATTGGTGTACAGAAATGCTACTGATTTTTGCACATTAATCTTATAACCTGCCACTTTACTGAACTCATTTATAAGCTCTAGAAGCTTTGATGTAGATTTCTCAGGGCTTTCAAGATATAGGATTATATCATCTGAAAATAGTGATATTTTTTACCTTTTCCTTTCCAATTTGGATGCTTTTTATATCCTTTTCTTGCCTAAGTGCTCAAGCAAGTACTTCTAACACAATGTTAAATAAGAGCGGTGACAGCAGGCATCCCTGTGTTGTTTCAGATCTTAAAGGAAAAGCTTTTAGGATTTCATCATTGAATATGGTGTTAGCTGTGGGTTTTTCTTATATACCCTTTATCATGTTGAGGATGTTTCCTTTTATTCCTATCTTTTGAAGTGTTTTTATCAGGAAAGGGTGCTGTTATTTGTCAAATTGTTTTTCTGCATCTATAGAGATGGTCATGTGATTTTTTTCTTTCAATCTGTTTATATGATATATTACATTGATTGATTTTCTTATGTTGAACCATCCTTGCATACCAGGGATGAAACCCACTTGGTCATGGTGTATAATTTGTTTGATGTGTCATTGAATACAATTAACGAGTATTTTTGTTGAGGATTTTAGCATTGGTCTCTAGTTTTCCTTTCTCATGGTGTCTTTGTTTGGCTTTGGTATTAGGGTGATGTTGGCATCATACAATAAGTTAGGCAATGTTCCTTCCACTTCTATTATTTGGAAGTGTTTACACAGGATTGGTGTTCGTTCTTTCCTCAATTTTTGGTAGAATTCACCTGTGATGCCATGTGGTCCTCAGCTCTTATTAGTAGAGAGGTTTTTGATAACTAACTCAATCTCATTACTTGTGATTCATCTGTTGAGTTCATCAATTTCTTCTTTCATCAATGTAGGCTGTTTGTGTGTTTCTAGGAATTTGTCCATTTCCTCTAAGCTATCCATCTTGTTGGCATACAATTTTTCAAAGTATCCTCTTATGATACTCTTTACTTCTGTGGGGCTATTGGTGATATCCCCTTCCTCATTTCTTCTTCTATGTATTTGCATCTTCTCTCTTTTTTTCTTTGTTAGTCTAGCTAAGGGTTTGTCAATTTTATTAATCTTCTCAAAGAACCAGCTTTTGATTTTGTTTATTTTTTCTAGTGCTTTCTTATTTTCAATTTCATTTACCTCTGCTCTAATCTTTGTTATTTCCCTCTTTCTAATTCCTTTGGGTTAAGTTTGTTGTTCTTTTTCTAATTCCTCCAGGTGTACAGTTAGGTCTTTGATTTTAGCTCTTTTATCTTTTTTTAACATGGGCATTATGGCTATGAATTTCCCTGTCAGTACAGCTTTTGCTGCATCCCATAGGTTTTGATATATTGTGTTGTCATTTTCATTCATTTCAAGGTAGTTACTGATTTCCTTTGCAATTTCCTCCTTGACTCACTGATTGTCTAAGATTGTATTGTTTAACTTCCATATCTTTGTGCCTAATCTGCTTTTCTGCCCCTTACTGATTTCCAGTTTCATTTCTTTGTGGTCAGAGAAATTACTTTGTATAATTTCAAACTTTCTGAATTCATTGAGAGTTGTTCTGTGGCTTCGCATGTGGTCTATCTTGGAGAATGATCCATGTGCACTAGAGAATAAAGTATATCCTGCTGTATTTGGGTGTAGTGTTCTGTATATGTCTATTAGGTCCAGATCCTCCAATGTATTATTCAAAGTCTTTGTTTCTTTATTGCTTCTTTGTTGACATGTTCTGTATAATAGCGAAAACGGTGTATTAAAGTCCTCCGCTATAATTGTAGGGGCATCTATTTCTCCACTTAGCTTTTCCAGTGTTTGTCTAATGTATTTTGAGGCACCCTGGTGTACATAACTGTTTATGATTGTTCTTTCTTCTTGATAGATTATCCCTTTTATTATTATATAGTGGCCTTCTTTGTCTCTTAAAATAGTTTTGCATTTAAAGTCTCTTTTGTCTGATATTAGTATAGCAACTCAAGCCCTTTTTTGGTTATTATTTGCATGAAAAATTGTTTTCCAACCATTCACTTTCAGCCTCCTTGAGTCCCTCAGTGTCAGTTGAGTTTCTTGTAGACAATATATAGATGGGTCATATTTCCTTATCCATTATGCCAGTCTGTGTCTCTTGCCTGGAGAGTTTAACCCATTAACATTTAATGTTATTGCTGTCAAGGAATTACTTACATTGCCATATTTCCTTTAGGTTTATGCATGCTGTATGCTCTTTTTATTTCTCTTCTTATCTTTTTAGTTGTTCTTACACCCTCCTCCAACTCTCTCTCTCCTGTTTTTTCCTTTCGACCTGCAGAACTCCCTTTAGTATTTCTTGAAGGGCAGGTTTCTTATTGACATACTATCTTAATTTCTGTTTATCTGGGAATATTTTGAACTCTCCCTCATTTTTGAAGACCAGCTTTGCTGGATAGAGAATTCTTGGTTGGAAGTTTTTTCTTTTAGCAACTTAACTATGTCATACCACTTCCTTCTTGCCTCCATGGTTTCAGATGATAAACCAGCACTTAATCTTATTGAGCTTCCCTTGTAGGTGATGGATTTCTTTTCTCCTGCTGCTTTCAGTGTTCTCTTTATCTTGAGCATTGGACAATTTGACAAGTATATGTCTTGGAGTAGGCCTGTTAGGATTTATACTGTTTGGGGGTGTGCTGTGCTTCCTGAACATGTACGTCCATGTCCTCAATAGGGTTGGGAAATTTTCAGCCATTATTTCCCCCAACACAGTTTCTGTCTCCTTTCCTTTCTCTTCTCCCTCTGGGATGCCTATAATGACTATGTTTGTGTGTTTTGTGTTGTCATTCAAATCCCTATATCCCTGCTGGATTTCTTCTGTCTTTTTCTCTGTCTGTTTATTATCTGTCTGATTTCAGCTACACTGCTTTCCACATCGCTGATTCTTTTCTCTGTTTGTTCAAATTTGCTGTTATGTGTTTCCAGTTTATTTTTTATTTCTTGCATTGTGCCATTCATCACCATCATGTCTGTAATCTTTTTATGTATGTTTACAATTTCTTCAGTGTGTTCTCCCAGTGTCTTCTTAATATCCTTAATCTCTTCCTTCACTTCATTAAGTTGACTCATATTATTTGGACATCTCTGATTAGTTGTTCCATGTTCTGCATCTCCTCCTGGTTTTTAGTTTGTTCATTGGACTGGTACATGTCTTCCTGTTTCTTAGTATGGGTTGTAATTTTTTGTTGGTGTCTAGACATTGGTTTATCTTGATGGGTTTATTCAGTTGATTAACTTCTCTCTCTGCTCTAGGGTTTTATTTAGTTGTTGTTTTTGTGTGTGTGGTAACTTCTCACTTTGAGGCTATTCCTCTTATTCTATTTCCTTGCTGTTGTCTATGTTCCCTTGAGAAAAAAAATTAGGACCAGAGAACAAGAAAGAGATAAGAAGAGAAAAAGGATAATAGTAATAATAATTGTAAAAAGTAGAAGAGGAAATTTTATAAGACCTGGGAAAATGAATAACTTGAGTAAGAAGCACAGAGGAATAAGAATAAAAAAGTAGAATAGAAACAATAAAATGGGAAACAGAATAGAGAAAAATATGTAGAATGAATTAAAAGGCTGGAGTGATGAGAAGAGAAAGAAAGAAAGAAGAAAATATAAAAAGAATAAAAAGTAAAAAATGAAAGAAAACAGAGAAAAAAGGAGAAAGAAATAAAAACAAGAAAAATTGAAGACCAAAAAAGAGGTGGAATGAAAGAAAAACAACAGAGAACAGAAGATAAAAAGATGAAGGAAAGAAAAGAAATAGTGTAGGTAGATAAAATTGGTAAATGAAAAAAAAAAGGGAAACAAAAGAAGGGGTAACACAACAAACAAGAAAGAAGACAGTAGCACCTAATTTAAAAAAAAAGAAGAAGAAAGAAAGAGAAGAATAAGGAAGAAGAAAAAAAAGAACAAACAAACAAACAAACAAACAAACAAACAAACAAAAAACAAGGAAAAACAGCCCTCCCTCTTTGGCCACTAAGGAGCTTCTCAGGCTGCTGGTGTTCATCAATTAATCACCCTGCAGCCTACCCTCTGCAGGTTTTGAACCGGGTTTTAGCAAGTAAACTAAGTTAAATTTTAAAAAGGAACCTTTTTTTAAGAAAAATAAGAGATCCAATAAAGTTAATACAAAAAGAATGTCTATATGTTCCCTGTCCTAAAGTATCAGCTGGATGTCTGATAACCCACTGGATCACTTCTCTAAGAAGAGTGGGGAATCAAACCAGGGACCTCATATATTCAAGGCACTGAGCTAAACTTTCTCCTTAGGTCAGTTAGCCTTTAAGCAAATTATCTGCCCACTTTCCCTCAGGCAGGTTAGAATCTTTTCAGTTGCCAGAGTCCTGCTGATTAGGTGCCTGTCTGTCCCCACCCCTCTCTGTAGTCTAACTGCTTTCTCTCCCAGGGTGGCTGGGTATGACAGCCTGTCTTAGGGGATTCCCCTCTCCTCTCCTGGTCAGGTCAGGGTCCCTTCTGAGATTCAGAGGGGGCTCAGCTGACCTAACTCACCACAAAGAAACCACTCATGACTCTCTTCCAGACCCCTCTTCCTCCCATGGAACCCTAAATAGGCTTTTGAAAGCTTATTGAGCTCTTCCTACCATCCGTTTCCCTTAGGGGAGTTGGAATTTTAATAGTTTTCAGCTACCAGACTAGTTAGTTTCCTGTCCTTACCCCCTCCCTCCCCAAGTTCTTCTCTCCCAGGGTGGCTGGGTGTGACAGGCCCACCTCGGTGCTGGCTGGTATGCTCCCCGAGTTTCAAAGAGGGCTCAGGTGGCCAAACCCACTGAAAGAAAACCACTCTCCACCCTTTGCCAGAACCCTCCTCCTCCCAGAGAATGCTCCCTCCCACTCACTGGGCTGGTGAGAGTCAGGGGGTCCATGGAGGCTATCCACCTTGAGGGTGGGCTTAGCCCCCCCGCTGTTTCCAGCCACAGGGATGAGCAACTCATGATTTTCTCTTGGGTTCTCTATCTCTTAGTCCAGTTCCCTCCAGATAGATGCCCTGAAGCCTCCTGCTCTGTGAGTTCCCAAAACAGCTCACTCGGGTAGGATTTTGCCCCTTCTCAGGCATTTTTTGCGAGAGAGCTGGGGAGTACCCACCTACAATGACTCCATCTTCTTGGAACCTCACTACTCTGTTATTTTTTAAAAATATATGTATATATATTTTTTGTTCTTTTTTTTTTTTTTT
>JAQZBX010067545.1:0-15921 GCA_029593785.1 Cabassous unicinctus
AGAAAAGATCAAATGGGCTATGTAATGGTCATGGGAAATACTCTTCATTACCTTACATTAATGGACACAGGACATGGTAAATATCATCAAAAATTATTAAACTGTACAGTCCAAATTGTAAACTATACTGTAAACCACTGAAAAATTTTTGTTGCTATATTTTGCTATCTGTATAACAGTTATAACAATGATATCATCCATAAAAAAAAATAAAATAAAATAAAATAAAATAAAATTACCTCCGGCATCCACTTATTATGGAGGAAGACACCGATTTCAAGAAAGGAAAGCAAATAGTGTTGGAGAGCTATGGCTACCTTGCTTAAAACGGAGGGCATGGTCAGTCGTTGGATTGGCAGAACCTGCCGGCATCATGCCTAAATAACGAATTCATTTGGTCAATTATGTCTATAATCAATCAAGTCAGGAAGTGAAAGATCAGTTAATCTTTTTTAGTTGACTAAGTCATCAGGCACTTTTATTCAAACCCATCAAATTACTAAACCTGATTGGACACATACAAGATTCCTTTAAGAATTAGACACTTCATACCTCAAATAACTCCAGTAAAATTCTAAATTCTTCAAGTCAAGATCCATATATTTTTAGTTTTTAACCCCCACAGCTTCTAGCACAGTGGGAGGTATTCAGCAAGCTGTCTTAAATTTTTTTTTTACTTCCTGAAAAATTAAATGGTTGATCCCCAAGATTATACCACAATATTTCATGCCCAGGAAGGGACTCTAAATCTGTGTCTAGATTTTATTGCAAAAAAAGTGCATTTATAAATCAAGTTAACTAAGTGGCAAATAACTTCAGATTTTTACCACTCTTCTCCTTCATTTGCTAGTTTCTTATGCCTTTAATAAGTGGTATTATTTCATAGTCAAATTGATACCTTCATGGGAAACATTATAAATCTTTTTTTCTTCTCTTTTAATTAACAGCTTTAGTAATGGAATAAAAGCGTTGTGGCATGAGCCACACCTCCTCTGCCTTTTCTCCTGTTAGGCAGCCCTTAGGGGGTGTGAACCTGAGTCATCACAATTTGTTTCTTAATGGGTATTTTCCTCTTCTCTTTCTTCTTCAATAGAACAACAATTCTTGTGGTCTCAGCCACTCACAATAAGATTTAAGTAGGCCAACTCCAAATACAAATTATAGGGCAACTCTTGTCAACTTCCAATCCTTTCATTAGATTTGTGCTAACATAATGTGGGAACAAAGCAAATGGCCACGGTCAGCTACTGAGGATATTATGTACAGGAAGTTACACTTCCAGCTCCCAGCACTAACAGACAAGGAATCAGCTTTCAAAATCCAGCCCATGGAGGTCTTCTGAAGATGACAAGCAGAATTCTGGGAAGGGAAAAACCCGGGCACGTGTGTTGCCAGGTCCCCTACCATGCCCAGAGCAGGCACACACCGAACTCTTTCCCTCTGAACTCAACTGAATCTCAGAGTCCTTCCCACACAGGAGGTCAGGATCATTTGCTCAGAGTTGGCTTATGAGCAGAAATCTCTTTGCCATCACATTATATATGTGTATTTAAAAAGCGTTTTAGTAAAGGAAATGAGTAGATTCTATAAGCCTCTGTGGATGAAGGTGTTATTTTCACTAACAGATGGGACTGAGGCCAGAGATGTGTGCAGCTGTTTTTTGTTTGTGCAAACCCCTTGCAACTTCTAGTAGATTGCCCAGTACATAGTAGGTGCTCAAAATGTTTTGTGGAATGAATGAAAGCAGAATTCGGATCACCAACTGAAGCTAAGGCTGGCAGTAGCTGATCAGAGGCCCAGCCTTATTCGTGGGCAGCACAGCTGGCCACAAACGTGATGTGATTTGAGTTGGACAGGGCAGAATACCCATGTGAGAACCATCTTTTCACCAATGTCTGAAAGTCTAGATTTACAGCAGCGGTTGTCAAACTTTGATGTTCATCAGTACGATCAGAGGAGAGAAATAAAAAGACAGATTTCTGGGCCCTGCTCTAGGAGAGTCTCACCCAACAGCTCCCAGGTAAGGTGACTGTAAGCACCCAGGTGACTCTGATACAGGCAACCTGCACAGGTACACTCTGTAATCCCCACATCACATACTCGTTCTTTCTTCCTCTGACTGGTGAAATTACACTGGGTAAGCGAAACCGTGTAACAATTCTCTGCCACTTGTAATAAAAGCAAAGCAAATTAAAACATTGTGCATTCTCCCCAAGCTACATTCAATAAATAAATATTTGGGGACTGGCTGAGGACCCCATTTGTAGGAGATTGTACAAAGGAAAACGTTTAAGTTCTCTCTCTCTCAGGGGTGGGGCTCTCTACTGTCCCTTTAGATCCTTTGTTGGAATTTATTTCCTTGGGGTCTTGATTTTCCCTGCAAGGCAGTCACTATAAGAACACAGATGTCCCCTAGAGCCCTCCTCCAGAGATATTCACCATGGAAGGCCAGCATTGTGTAGGTTAGGCTAGCTCTGCTCTAAGTCTTAGAGAGAAACAATTTTCTCTCCTCTTCCTAGGAAGACCTTCAGAAGGTTTCCTTTGGTTCATCAACAAGGCTGCAAATAGGGATGGAAAAAGGTGCCAACGTGGTATTGGAAATGTCTTAGGCAGTGTGAAGATAAGAGCAAAATAAATAAATGTTTAGGGACTGGAAAGAAACCAATAGATATGCCATTATTCACAAGGGACTTGATCACGCATGTGGGAAATCCAAAGGCACCTACAGCTAAAATACTAGAATTGAAAGATAATTCTGCAAGGCCACCTGGCTATTAAGTCAGTTGCTTCTATGTAACTGCAACAAATAATTAGGAAATAAAAATTTTTTAATGGTATCATTTACAACAGCATCAAAGCATGGCATGCCTAGGAATGAATCTAATGAAAGATGTGTAAAACTGTTACACATAAATAGACATAACAAATAACTAAGAGAAACTAATGAAGACCCCTAAATAAATGCAGAAATAAACCAAGTTCAAGAAGTGGAAGGCCCAAAGATTCTAAGTACGTAAACTTTTTTCCAATTTATTGGTGGATTCAACAAGCTCTGGATCAATATTCTGGCAAGATTTTGTGAAATTTTGCAAGCTGCACCTAAAATTTGTATAAAAATGCAATGGGACAATAAAAGCCAAAACAGAGTTGAGGAAGAACAAAGTGGAAGGACCATCACTACCGGTATCAAAAATCATTCTGAACTGCAGTAAATTAAGTGTGTGGTATTTGGGCAAGAAGAGACAAATATCCCAATGGAACAGAAAGAGAATCTCGTATATGGACACGTGACTTATGACAAAGGTGGCATAGCAGAGCAGGGGACAAAGTGTGGGGTTTGTCAGCAAATGGTGAGGACCAAGTGGATATCCATATGGGAAAAGATGAAATGTGAGTCTTACTTCACACTATACACAATTCCAGGTGGATTTTAGGACTGACTGTGAAGGTATAACAATAAAACTTCTAGAAGTTAACCTAGGAGAATATCACCATGACCTTGGAGGGGGAAAAGCCTTGTTAAACAGGATACAAGAATCAAAGAAACAAATAAAATAAAAAATAAAACAAAAACCAGAAAGAAAAAACGGATAAGTCATTACATTAACATTAAGAACTGTTTATCAAAAGGCAAAATTAAGGAGGTGAAAAGGCTAGCCACAGATGAAAGAATGCAATGACAGTCCATCCATATAACAACAAAGGGTGCATCTCCAGAACATATTATATCATTAAGAAAAAAAAAAGACAACAAAGTAGAAAACCTGGCAAGAGATTTTTTTTTTTAGGACATACCAGGGAATGAACCCAGGAACTTGTACATGGGAAGCAGGCGCTCAACCACTGAACTATACCTGCTCCCCAGTGAGAGTTGTTTTTTTCATTTGTTTGTTTGTTTTGTTTTTAGGAGGTACCAGGGATTGAACCTGGGACCTTGTACATGGAAAGCAGGTGTGCAAACACTTGCTCTACATCTGCTCTCTGGCAAGAGATTGAAACAGGCATTTCATAAAAGAGGCTTTCCAAATGGCCAATAAGTGTATGAAAAAGATGTTCAACCTCATTAGTTATCAGCAAAAGGCAAATTAAAGCCATAATAAGATACCTTCACATACTTCCAGTTAGACATTCTAAAATGAAAAAGACAATACCAAGTATTAGCAAAGATATAAACACATAGAGTAAGTGAAAATTTTTATGATTTCAGTGGGTAGGTAAATTCATACCCTCCCCTTGGAAAACAGTTTAGCATTAAAATATGAGCTACTCATGACCTATGACAGCAGTTTCATATGTATTTATATAAAGACTTGTAAAAGAATCATAATAGTAATACTCTCAGCATTGAACAAAAACTAGAAAAACTGTCAACAGAATAGATAAATTGTAATATAATTATACAATGAAATACTAGAAACAAACATTTGCTACACAAAGCAACATGGAAGAAGTTCACAATCTTAATGTTGAATGAAAGAAGCCAGAAGCAGAAGCCTTTCTACAGTATTATACCATTTACATAAAGTTTAAAATTAAGCCAAATTAAACTCAGGTGTTAAAAGTCAGAATTACCGTTATCTTTGGAGAGGAAAGAGAGGGTAAAGGTGTGGAGGCAGTTCTATTTCTTGATGTGGGTAGTGGTGACAACAGGTATTTACTTTGAGATAATTCACCAAGATACATACCTATGATTGTATGCTATTCTTCAAAAAAAGGAAAAGAAGGCTTTAGAATTCTTTAGATGCTACAATAGATGAAGTTTACGAATTCTGAAAGAGAATAAAATGGCAAAGAATTTTTTTAAAAGGAGAGCAAACTTGATGAAAATTAATCTTCCACATCCAAGTGTCAGGAGTTCCAGAAAAAGATTATAGAGGAAAAGTAGAGGAGAAAATGTTCCAAAAATATTTGATGACACTTCCCAGCATGGAAATGAAAGTAGACATATAATTCCAGCAAAATGGGTGAAAAAAATTATACCAAGGGACACGATGGACAAATTTCAGAGTATGGAGCAAAGATCCTAAAATTTTCCAAAGAGTAATAATAGCCAATTTCTCCACATCCACAGCAGAAGACAGACAACAATAGAGTAGTGCCTTCAAAATATGGAGGGAAAATGAATTTCAACATCGAATTCTATATCCAGTCAAACCATCAATTAATCAAGAGGAATAAAAACGTTTTTAGACATGCATGTTCTCGAAAACAACAACAAACTTCCCATGTCCACCGAAGGAATAAATATAGATAGAGAAAGACTTTGGCTCTCTAAACCAGGAAATCCAATAAGAGAGAAGCAGAGCAAACCCAAAAACGATGGTAAAGAGAGACCACAAGCCCATCTTTGTAAAACAGGCCCAGAGGACATTCTCTCCATATCGAACAGGATGATGGAAAGGTCCAGTAGGAAGAGCTCTGTGAAGAAGAATGAAAGAGATAGATTACCTCTTTTAAAATATTAAACAGGTTTACACCTCCAGCAGAAGCATGTTTGAACTCCAGGGAAAAATAATTTGTTCTAGAAAGGAAAAGTAATCAGAGTTCAATAAAAGCTCAGCAGCAAATAATATTTACAGGGTCATAGCATAAACACTAAATCTTTAAAATTATGATATAACTAAATTGGGTGGAAGGGACTATGAGTGTGAAAGGGGAACGAGGTGAGTGATGCCGGAAGTCAAAGAGTGAAACATTCTTTCATGGTAACATGGTAGTAATTTCTAAGCTATCAAAAATCAGGAAATGATAGTATACCAGGAAATGTCAATGTAAGAAACAGCAAAAGAGTTAAAAATGGTGGCTCTGGGAAGTGAAAATTGGGACATGGGGTGAGGCGTAGGAGGAAAGTGCTGATTTTGTGAAAAAAAATCTATCAAATAACTGATAAAAATATTAAAAAGCTGGGTACAAGCAGCTATGAGCACTAGGATTACAATATGTAAGGTATTAGCCTATGGAAGAGAATGCACAAAAGTGATAATGGTTGCGCTGAAATGGAGAGATTCCTGGGAAATGTTGCTTTCTTTTAGTTTTACAGAATAGTAACTGTAGCAAGGAAGAGTAGTGGAGGTAGATGGAGATACAGCCAAATGGGAGAAAGCCTGGGAATTGGCTCTGTCTCGCTGGCTTGAGCCCACGTAAAAGAAGGAAATGGTCTTTTCTACCAGAAAGAATCCTTAGAAAGAAGGTGAACTGACAAGTTATGATGTCGTCTAAGCTTTAGGTAGGAGTCTACATAAGAGGGCTGGAGTTGGGGTCTTCTCTTTAAGGAGATCCCTTATCCTCTCTGGCGATATGCCTTGCAGCAGTGGGGACTGGAGGACCCAGGCTACAGATTTCCTCCTGGGAAGGCGACTGATTTACTGAGCAGCCCATGTTTGAGCTGAGTAGCAGAAGGTCCCCGCCCAGCCATCCAGGCGGCCAGCTAGCCGTGCAACATGTTTGAGCACCAGCTGTTGGGTTTCCATTGTGCCTAATTATCCATGGGCAGGGAGCCTACCATTAAATGAATCGAGGAACAGCCTTAAAACCTACCTCTAACCTTGGGCTCTGAATCCCCTTCCCGTCCTGCCGTGTCTCCTCTGATGGAAGGAAATGACATAAAGCTATATGCTGTGAGATGGCGATAATTCATCTTTGCTTCTGCTTTCACCTTCCCAAATATGTGCTTCCCCTTCACCTGTGGGTGCAGTACACTCAACACAAACATCTTTTAAACAAGCTCTTTACTAGATAAATGTGCGTCTATCACGTGGACTTCCCTTGGGCATTCTATATTCATCTCTGGGGGGTTATATTTAAGGAGCAATTCCCAAGCTGTTTGGCATAACAAGGTTAATTAATAAGGCAGCTGTTCCTTCTGCCACCTAAGAGTGCTGATAACAAGAGAGGGGATTCGATTTTAGTGGAAAGAGTCTCAAAGTGAGACTGCAAACACCTGGATTCTGCACCTGTCCTAATGAATGCTCTTTGACTCAGTTTACCATCCCTCTTCTCTTATATATAGGCTTGGAGTTCCTCGAGGGAATACACATTATTTTACTCCTCTTAATTTTATCCCTTTGATGCCTATCTAATCTCCCATAACATAGTAATTACTCACAAATATTTCATCTGGATAAATGAATTGAGTAAACTTAATCCCTTTGATAAGAACATGAATATGGAAAGCCCCTTCCCCCCACCGTGTTCTGAGCAGGAACATTGGGGAGTTCCACCGTCTGTGCCATTGTTAGGTCTCTGGTGACCTCCCCAGTTCCTAACTCTAGGTTGTATCTGTTCCCTATTGATTTATGTCTTCCCTTCCTGGGTCTATGTTCTGTACACCCACGTTCATCCTTTTGAACATCACTTTAAAGCTGTTATTCTCAGTACATCATAACAGCTCCCATTATGTAAACAAATATTGTAAAAGTCGCTAGAATTTTTTAAAACAAAAACAATTTAAATTCCCATCCATTAATAAATAAACTATGTTTAATTTAGGTGGAGGGAATTGGAGAGGAAGTTAGGAAATCAAACAAACAGCAGGATGTTGCAATTTCCAGAAAGTTGGGAAATGCCTGCCCTAGATGACCAGAAACAAATCCAGGTACTTTTATTAGTACCAGATTCACCGTCGTGTGATTGGTAGCAGACCCTGATAGAAGCAAATCTTGTTAAAGAATATTTTGCAAGGGTTGCCGCGAACCCGGCTTTGTCCATGTTGTGTGTTGGCTTATGAGAGCAATCAGTGGTCACACAGTGTCTCCCAGGTCAACGGGCTGTTTTAACAATACCCGGAAGGGAGCTCCATTCAGTCAGTCTGAAGTCAACAAAAGGTTCCTGGAAAACGACTGCGCTTTTATCTGCCATTATATCTAGAAATTTAGAAACTATTCATCCTATTTTTATTCTATGAATAGTGATTTAAGTGTATTAGAAACTACTTTTTCCTATTATCCACATCTGTAATAAAATAGCATCTTCTGTCTCCTCTGCAATTATTTTTTGAAGTGTTTCCTTTCCCCAACTCCTTTTCCCTGAGAACCGATTGTGCGTCACCCCACCCCCACCCCCACACCCACCAGGAATGGGACCACTGCAGCCAGTCACCGCAGGAGCCTGCTCTCTGGGCAGAGCTAATGGGGCCAAGACACTCCTTTATAGACTTAGCCACACTTCCTGCCATTGTATTTCATTCCAGTTCTTCAGAATATAATCTAAGGCATACAGTACAATCAACTTGACAATCCGAATTGTTTAAAAAATTTAGGTTACTTTTGCAGTATCTCTTTAATAATGATGTTGTAGCGGTATCATATTGTAACATAATCAAAAGAATTAGTTGGGCTTCACTAATACACATTTCCCTGGTATGGTGCTTAACACACTTCTTTTTTTTTGGTGTTCATTTTAATTCATTGATCGATGGGCTGGTATGGAGAAAGAGATGGTTGTTACAGGGAGAGCACAAGGGTGATTACTGTCTGCGTCCTTGCATAGTTTGAGAAGGTCTTTCTGTTATTTGCCTGGATAATGCATTCCCATGCAGCTCCATTGTTCTGGAAGGTACCGTTGCAGCCCAAGGGTAACATGCTGTCCATTCCTTGCAGGTAGCTTCTGTACTGTCTGTATTTCCTCAAGTGTTCCTGCCTGAATAGCTAGCTTTTTCCCCCTATATGCTTGAAATTCCAACTTTTCCCTCAGCTAAGACCATGTCTTCGCTTTTTTCTCTGGCACTCAGTAAGCCTACAGCCTAGGTCATTCCTTTGTTTGGACAGCTTTCTTCTAGCTTTATTCTTTGTCTTCTATCTGCTCTCTTCTCTTCTGGGATTCCTCTATATTGCTTATATTTTACTCTTCAGTTTTATCTTTTTTCCTCTTTTATGTGTGTGTTCTGGCGATATTTCTCATTCTTATTTTGTATTTCACTGATTTTTCATGGCAGCACACCTGTTTTTTTTTGTTTTTTTTTTTATTCCACCAGTATTCTAAATTTAGCACTCACTTTGGTCATCTCCTTACAGTGTTTTGTGATTTCAGAAAATTGCTTCTTTAAGTTTATGGATATAAAGTTCTCTTAAATGTTGTTGAGAACCTGAATTTGAAAATTTCCAAATTTTCTTATAACAAGTGCTAGTACCTTAGGGGACCTTTTTTCTAACTCTTGGAAATGTGCCTATTAGTTGTAACTGCATTCTTTTTTTGTGTGCCTGGTGATTTTTCCATTTGATCTCCCTTGCAGAGGGTGGTCCATTCTTATTTCAGTACCTAAGTTTGTGTGGTTTCCTGTTAAAAATCTTTAGGCCCAGATAATGGAAGGAAGGAAAGGATAATTTTATCTATAATTTTCCCTTTCCAGGTAAGAGACTCAAAAATGGGAAAGAAGAAGGAAGATACAAGAACTTGAGCCAGTTTTAGCGGGGAACTTTGCCATTGGCATGGCTTTCTTTTTGGCATGGCCGTCAGGTATTAGCTGGCGCACCTTCATTAAATCCAGCTAGCGCTGTATATCAGCTCTCTGGTGAGTGCTGGCTGAGAGCAAATGCCAACCTGAGGGGTGGGTGGGGGTGGGGGCAACAGGGCTAACATCAGGAAGACCAGTTAGGAGGCTGCTGCAATGGTCCAGGGCAGAGATGGTGGCAAAGGAGGTGGGAAGTGATGAGATTCTGGATATATTCTGAAACAGTAGACAAGGTTTGCTGATGGTTTGGTTGTGGAATATGGGAGAAAGGGAGGATGACTCCAGAAATTTTTATCTGAGCACCTAGAAGAATGAAGTTGCCATGCACTGAGATGAGAAGGACTGTGGGGAGAACACGTTTATGGGTGACAATCAAGAGTTTGGCTTTGAACATATTAAATTTGAGAGGTCTCTAAGGGAAGATGTTAAAATTTTGAGTGTGGAATTCAGGAGACAGATCTGAGATAGATATATAACTATGGAAGTCTTCCTCCTATAGGTACCTTTAAGGCCATGGGATGGGATGAGGTCTCCCAGGGGGTGTGTGGTAGGTTGAATTATGTATCCCAATTTGGACACATTCTCAAGCTTAATCCACATCCCTGTGGGTGCAAACCCATTGCAAATAGGACCTCTTGAAGATGTTAGCTTTAGTTAAGGTGGCCCATCTGGAAGAGGGTGGGTCTTAGTACTGGACCCTTATTATTGGAGTCGTTTATAAGCAGAGGAAATTCGGACCTAGAGAAAGCTCCAGAGAGGAGCTGAAGCTGGAAGTAGCAGGAACCCAGAAGAGAAAGAAGAGGACATTGCCATGTGATGTAAGGTAGGGATAAAGAGAAAGCATCGCCTGCTGACACCTTGATTGTGTTCTTCTAACGTCCAAACTGTGAGCCAATAAATTCCCACTGTTTAAACCAACTCACTGGTGGTGTTTGTCATAGCAGCCGGGCAAACTAAGACAGAGTGTGTGGCAGATTGAGTTATGTTCCCCAGAAAAACATGTTCTTAATCTTAATCCATTCCTGTGGGTGTGAGCCCATTATAAAAAGGACCTGTTGAGGGGGTTACTTTTAGTGGTGTGGCCAGCTAAATCAGGATGGAACTGTTACTAGAGACCTTATAGAGAAGGCCCAGAGAGAAAGTCGCAGGGAGCAGCCAGAAGTTGGAAGTCACTGGAACCTACAAGAAGAAGGAGAAGATGCTTCCATTGCCATGTAGCAGAAAAGCCAAGGACCAAGGATGACCAGCAGTCCCAGAATGGCAGTCTTTTGGGAGAAAGCATGAAGTTGCTGATGCAGCCCTTGATTTGGACTTGTCTGAACCTCAAAACCATGAGCCAATAAATTCCTGTTGTTTAAGCCAACCCACTGTATGGTATTTGTTCTAGTAGCTGGGAAACTAATAGAGTGAGTATAGAAAGAACAAAGAAGAGGGCTGATTTCTGGGGAAGCCCAGTGTTTAGAAATTGGGAAGGGGGTAGAAATCAGCAAACGAGACTGAGCCCAAGAAGGAGTTAGCTTATCAAGTAAGGAACCAAAAGAAAAGGTATCCCTAGAGGCCAAGTGAAGAGAGTCTTTCAAGAAGGCAGGTGTCACGAGTGACTGAGGCACTGATCCCCAGATTTATCAACACACAGGCCACTGATTATCCTGACAAGAGCAAAGTTAGAGGAATGGGAGGGACGAAAAACTAGCAGAGTGAGTTTATGAGACAAAGGGAGGAGAGGAAATGGAGTGGGCAGATGGTGACAGCTCTCCATGAACACAGCCGGGCAGGGGAAATGCGGTGGTGGGAAGAGGGAGTGGGATTAAGAGGGTTTTGCTGAGGTCACTCTTGCTGCTGTTGTCACTGTGATGAGAGCTCTGTCTATGTGCTGGGAGCACTGACCAGAGAGCCAACTGGCAGCACAGTCGGGGAGGGGATGATTGCAGGAGCCCTGACCTTGAGCAATTAGGCAAGGCTGGGGTCCAGCGGGCAAGGGAACATGTGTGTGACGCTGGATGAGAGCACAGAGTGCTCAGATACTGCATGCAGGGTACACAGAATGATAGGGGCAAAGGCATATAGAGCAGGAGATTTCATGGTGAGAGTGCGTGGAAGTTCTCTTCCAATGTGTCCATTTTCTCTGGAAAATAAGGAGAAAGGACGAGCTGAGAATAAGGAAGGGGAGGGTCTCTCTAAATGTCTCGTGAGGCCCCTGAGCTACAGTGCCTGCTTTGGGAGGCTTAATTGTTGCTTTGGCACCTGTGTTAACAGGGCTTTTTCTTTGCGTCTACCTTTATTGAAAATAAAGTCTTTATGTACTGAGTCCTGACCTGTCGATGATTTCCAGAAAGTTCTCTCCTCTCCAAATAGTGTGATGTGGCAGATCTCTATTACTTTTTGCCCTGTGCTTCATGATGGGAGTGGTATTTTAAGCCCATTTAGAGGAAGAATCAATTCACTTCAACAATTCAATTTAAAAAGTATTTACTGAGTGCCGTGTGCCAGACACTTCCTGCCCAGCCCACCACGCACAGTGCCATCACTTTTTTATGTAACACAATTAAATGTCTCTGATAGCAATAGATCAGAATTTTCCTGTTCAATCAATATCTGCCTGTGTCCACCTGGGCTACAGGACAGTCACAATAACTCCCCATAATGCTTGGAGGGCCATTTGCCTTTGAAAACCAAGAGGAAAAAGGGAGAGAAAGAAAGAACATATGCTTTGGTCTCTTTTCCATATTTTGCTCCTGGTTGGTTATTGTGGAGGGTAGGAGGCTTCACTTTATATCTTAAAGAGAAATAGAGCTTCAATTGTTCCCTATTTTAAACCCTCAATGACAAATTTAGTCAGAGACTTAAAAAGACCATTTAAAAAAGTAGACTATCAAGATGTGATTCTCGTCACTTTGTACCTACTTGCCACTGCTGGCTGCAATCCAGAAAATAGGAAAGTATTCCAAAATTACAGTTTTAGAAAAGGCTATCTTTGAGAATCTATCCCTTTATTCCTTACCGAGACCTGACGCTTAAGGCATTTGAGAATGTTTCTTTTGAGTAACAGAGATCGAGGTGGGTGGGGAGGGGGGAGAAAAGAAAACACAAGTTAATCTGTTTGCTTAGGAGCAAAACTTTTTAGAAGAGCTGCAAAGAAAAAATATGGAGCAGCTGTTGGAAAATGGACTCATCTTGAATTATTAGAAACTGTGTAATTTACTAGTGAAATAGCCACCACGGCAGCTGCCATCACGATTGATTCCGTGAAGGAGAAAGGAAAGATTTAATTTGTAGGCACTATTATCACCAGTTAAAGTTGCTTTTTAAGTCAAATAACAAAAGGATGGACGGAGCAAATTAAAGGACCAGAAAAAAGAAATTCCAATTTGTGCCTAAATTTCCCACAGAACGACTCTTCTCCTCACTCTCCCAACATTTTCTTAAAAAAAAAAAAAGTGTGCTGCTTCTACCGGCTTGTTCCCCATTAAGTTGTAGTTTTCATCAATTTAAATGCAGATTCCTGAAATGCAAACAAAGTATAAGAAATCCTGACCCCCAAATTATCTAGGTGAAATGTCTTCCCCAAAGAGTGCAGCGCCTTTTAGGTGTAATAACATTAAACAGAGAGACGCTTCGTCACCATTTAGTAAGACTTAGTTGGAAGAGAGAACCCCGTCTCAAGCACACGCAGCTTTCAGCTCCTCTCCACAGCGTCGTGCCCCTGAAAGCTGGGTTTTCAGCACCTCTGCAAGCATCTCCTGAGGGCCAGCTGTGTGCCCGGCCTGAGCTGCATGTGGGAAGTCCATTCAAGGGCGACTGGCAGCATCCTGTTTTCAAGAAGCCCCCAGCATGGAAGGGCAGATCAGCAGTGTGCCGGCGATCTGAAGCCCACCGGGATGCGGGCCCCCGTGGGAAGAAAAGTGCAATAGGAGAGCGAGCACTTGTGACAGGCGTTTCTCAAAAGGCCCCGTGGAGGACGCGCGTTGTGCATGGGTCTTTGACAAGCAAAATGCTGAAGAGGGACATTTCGCTCTTCCTTGGAAAGAACACAATTGCAGGGATAAATATAAGGGGCAGATTTCCCCCTTCCCTTGTCTTCACAGCAGCTACTGCACTGCTGGCTGCAGATCCCTCGCCTGGGTCCAGGGCTTCTGTAGCTTCTCTGTCGAGCCATGGTGTGCCTGTTACCATCCATGCTGCAAAGATTTTATTAAATCATCAAATAAAGGAGAGGGACAAAGTTAAAGAGAAAAAAAGTCCACTTTATCAGGTAGTCAAAGAAATGTGCTCTTGGGATACTAACAAGTTAGGATATGAACAAGTTAAGCAGAAACTCTAACTTGAACCTACTTAACCTATAAGGACATTTATTTTCTCTTGTACCAGCAAGTCCAGAGGGGTGTATGTGTAGTGTGTGTATGGGGAAAGGGTGGGAGGGGTGCTGAAGGAGTGTTTGATTTAGCAGATATAAATTATAGCCCTTCCTCCTCTCTGTGCCCCTCGGCTGGCAGCCAGGTGAGCCAGACCTCACGTCCAGACCCCACACTGGCCAGCGGAGAATGAGCTACCATCACGTCTCGCAGTTCTCTCTTTGGGAGGAAGAAACCCCTGGAGCTCTTCCTCTCTTTTCTCATTGTCCAGGCTTGGTCACATGTCCATTCCCGACCCCACCCCTGGCAACAGGAAATGAAATGGCCTTAAGCCCAGCTGACCTTCTTTGGACCTGGGGGTGGGGTCTGCTTCTCCCAGCGGAGGCTGAGTGCAGAAAGGATAGATACCTGAGCAAAATGGAAGTTCCGGCTGGAAGGAAGAGAAAATTCATGCTGGGTTTGCCACCCATAGTATCTACAATAGACAAATTATGCCAATTTGACCTGAAATTAGAAAAATCCATTCATTCATTGAGAACAATGGTTCCCAAACCCAACTTCCTATCCAGTTCGATTGAAGACACATCCCAGATGCTGATGTGATAAGTCTGAAGAAGGGCTCAGGAACCTGCCATTTTAAAAAGCTCCCCGAGTGAATCTGCTGATTCTGGTGTGAGGCAGATTTTTGACCACTCATGGACTTTGGATGTTAACAGAAAGATACAGTGGAATGGCTTGGGTTCTCCTGGCCCTGCTCCTAACCACCCATGGAAACTTAAACAAGGCTTTCAGCGCCACCACCCGTCCACTCGGCAAGCAACCCTGGAGAGCTCCTGGGCGCCAGGTACCCTGCGAGGCCCTGGGAGTGAGGCAGCCAGCAAGACAGGCACGAGCTCTCCGAGAGCATGCTGCCATTCTGCCCAGGAGGAAGGCACCCGTCACAACACAGTGGGACACATTCTCAGATAGAGTTATCAGGCAGGAATGTGTTTGGCAGCAAGTAACAGAAAACCTGACCCAGTGTTTGAGCACAGAGAGATATTCTGTATTCAACTTACTCAGCAAACTTAGAAGTAGGACATCCAAACACCCAGGTCACGTCCAACTCTTTACTAATTCCTGAAGGAGTTTGATGTCTTGAGATTCTATAAACAAAGCAAAACAATCAGAAATGAGTGAAGTCATGCTACATGCAGTTTACAGTGGTGTAAGGCTACGTAGGATGAGTACAGTCATTCTTTTCGTTATGTCCTCAGCACAGAGCTGCCAGCATGACCTAGACATAGTTAAAGGTTAACAACCCTCCCCAGAGGGGAGAGAATGCATAGATGGTACCGCAAAGTATAATCTTCCCAAAGCAGTAAACGTCCTTAGTAAATGTCCTTGATAAACATCCTTCCGAGGAGTGGAATGAAAACATCACCATGCCCCATGTATATGCTTCAGTGACCCTAGCAGGAACTCTGTTCTCATACCCTGTGGAATATCCCTGTTCTGAAACCCCTTATGTATCACCCCTCATTTTTTCATCTCTTTGTGGAGCACTAATTTCATTCATTCTTTGACTGGCCGCCGTCAAAGGTCTCTCCTGTCCGTCAATAAAGCTTATGCCTGACTAAATGTCAGGTGTGTTCTTTGGTTTTGTGGTCCCACCAACTCGTGCCCTTCAGGAGTTGGGTTGTAGCAATACCGTGGTTCAATCTAATTCATGGCCCAGTATGGCTGCTCCAGCTCCGCCCATCACAACATCACAAGCTCATTGCAGCCAGTGGGAAGGAGGAGGGGAAAAATAAGGGCATGCACGTATGCTTTGAGTACACTTTCTAGAGATTGCACATACTATTTCCCCATTGGTCAGAATTTAGTTATCAAGCCATGCCTAGTTGAAGAGGACTCCAGGAAATGTGTGGGAGGCCATGTGAGCTAAGCTAAAATGTAGTGGGTCTATTACTAAAGGAAGAAGGGGACAGTTAGCAGGCTCTCCCTCACCTGCTCACCAAGGAGTCACTGAGACATCTAGTCAGTTGTGATGAAAACCAATCCAGTCCTCCCAAGACCCTATTTTCTCCTTATTGCTGATCTGTGTTTCTTAGTGATTCTGAGTCCCATGGGCATCATATT
>JAQZBX010067546.1:0-15916 GCA_029593785.1 Cabassous unicinctus
ATCCCTAGCACCCAGAATAAAACAATGAATGAATAAACTCAAGATGAAACACTGCATCCTTTCCGTAATGAAGATTACATGCAATTTAGGGATTATTTACAAATGGTGAAGTATCCAATAACCAAAAAAGGGAAAATAAAATCTTTCCTTAAAAACAGAAAATAGTATAATTTTGGAAATGTATATAGGCTCATCAACCAACCCATTTTCATCTAGTCTTGAGACTCTAGAGAACATCTAACCCAGGGAGTATAAGTGACTTGCTCAGGATTACAAATTTAGCTCATTAGTGGCAGAACTTGGACTAGAAACTAGATTTCTCAATCTGAAAATAAATTTGGAATTATTAGTAGTAACAGCCTCGATCTTGCTATGCCACAAGAGGAAGCCAGTGGGTGCTCATGCCCAGCTCAGAAGGTCAATTAGAACAAAACATTCATAAATTAATGAAAACCTACAGCATTCACACTTGCTCACAGCTCAGTCTCGGTCCATCACCATGACAACCAGTGGCACTCCAAGGAAGAAAACACTTTGCCATTGAGATCTTTCCCTCTTGTTCTAAGATGTTTCCTCAGAAGTCTTCTCCAGCCTATCATCATGGGCTTTGGGTCTCTTGTATGTTCAGCCTCAGGGTGCAAATCATGAAGGAGCCTAGATGGTTTCATCGCCTGAGTGCTAAGGATATTACTTGGTCCCATCCCATGTCTAGTCACAGGCGCATATTGCAATGATATTGACTCCACAGATCAAATAAAGCAGTGATTCTTAAAATGCAGCATCTGAAATAATCATCTGGCGTGGTAGTTCCAAATGTAGTTTCCCCAGCTACCTTCTATCCTCTGTGATTCCGATCTGGGGGAAGTGCCCCAAAATACTACATTTTAGGGAGAATACTTGGTAATTCTGATACAGGTAAGCCTTGAACTGTACTTTGAGGAGCACTGATCTAAGGGAAGCTGAAGGTCATTCATTCTAGTGTTTCTCTAAGTTGGTTGCACATTAAAATCACCTGGGGAGCTTTTAGAACTCCGGATTCCCCGCCCGCGTGCCAGACCAATTACATCAGAATCTTTGGGGAGTTTAGAATGTGAGTAGGACCTAGGAAACAGTACTGTCTAAAACTTTCCTAGTGATTCCAAAGTGCAGCTATGTTTGAGGATCACTTGTCTCAGAGAGAAAGTGTGTGCAGGAGGCTCCGCTTATCAAATAGCGAAGGAAATATAAGCCGATAGAGTGCTGAAGCATCATTCTAACTCTGAAGAACCAATGGGGGGAAATATACACAAAAGCTATATGACTCTACATCCTTTCTGCTTAAGTGGGAATTTTAGAATCTTCACCACCACTACTCCATTTCAACTTAAATAGTCCTCAAGAAAAATAACCTGTAGGATCACAAGGCATTGGTTGACATGACTTGGGAAGGAATAAATTATGCCACACCAATTTTTAAAAATAGAATCCTATGCATGAAAGAGAATAGGATGATGCCCCATATGGTACCTTTTGATCGGGACATCCAGTAAAGCACTGGAAATGATGATTTAGAGGTAAGGTTGAAAATGGGCATATCGGGCTTACAGATATGATTTGGGTGTTTAAATAAAGTTGAATTAGGTTTCCCCATTTACAAATCTGAAAGTTTCACACAAATTTAAGTTGCTTCCTTAAAATATCAGATCTGTCAACACTGGGTCTCCTTACCCATGGGCAGCAAGTGGCTGAAGCTGAGTGTCAACTGATCAGCTGCCCCTTCTACCCCCTCTCCTTTCTTTCTTGCTTCTCTCTCCTACAGAGATGAGACAATCTTTCTCTGACTCCTCACAGATTCAAGTTACACGTCTGGACTGCAGGGCATTTGAATAAGCTACTGGTGTTTTAGAGCATATACTGCCAAAGGGATATGTAATTAGATGAGAATTAGTGGTTTTATGGTAATCAAGACTTGGGCTGAGAGAATGGAAACCATAGATATGGAGGAGATTGCCAGCGGATGGAGAAGCCATATTAACTGCTTTCCACAGGGGCTAGTCCTTGAACTGAAATGGATTAAGTGGGTTTTCATAAATACTTGTTGAATTACATCGCATTGAATTTTATTAATGACTTAGAAGATGGAAGCAGAGAACCTTCTTATTTAGTATGGTAGCAGATTGGGTGAGTTGGCTAAACCCTTAGAGAATTGCATTAAAATTTAAAATGACCGTGGCAAAATGGGAAAATAGACTGAATATAAATAGGCTGAGTTTCGATTATGACAAGAGGAAAGCACTTGACTAAAGGAAGAATAATCAAGCTGTTTGGATCCAGGAGGTCTTCCCTCTAACCGAAAGATGAGGGGGCCAGGGTCTGGGATCTCAGGAACTTAGTTGTTCAATAGGAGTCAGTAGTGAGTCAAAGAAAAGAAATCTGATTTTTTTTTTTTTTGCTATATTTCATAGGCATGTAAGTTCCATGAGGGAGGGATTTTTGTCTATGATCACTAGTGCATACCCCAGAACTTAAAACTGTGCCTGGCGTATGGTAGACACTCAATAAATATTTGTTGATTGAATGTATATTATAGGGCTTCTGAGGCAAAGAAGTAGATGAGTTTAGAAAGCTCATACTGACTCCTGAATGGGGATGACTGTGAATTTGTGAATACTGGTTCTATGCCTGCTTTTGCAACTTCCCTAAGAACCCCATATGCCAACATGGACTGGTCACCTACGTTTGGGAATAGCTGTACTCTGTGGACAAGCCTTCAACAATTCTCCTCAAATCACTCTTTGAATTTTAACTAAGTCTGCCTTGTTTTTTTAAAAAACCAGTGACCTAAGAGTAGTTAAATGTGGCTGATGGTGAGTTTTACAAAATGGGTCACTGGATTTCTTCCCTGTGATTTTTTTCCATGGCTACCCCCATCTTTTTTATCTGCAGGGATACACTTACACATTAATTGATCTGGCAAAAGTCCAGCTGATATTACCTGTGTACGACTTCGGCCTGTTGTATAATAGTAAGGAAAACTTCAGCTATGGAAATTTACTCCTTTGGCTTAAGATTCTTCATATGTATACAATGGACTAAAGTAGACATTATTATTCTATTACAGACTTAGTATTCTAGCAATAGAAGAACTCTTGCCATTGATATAAAGGCAGTGACCACCAGAGGTTCTGAGGGGAGGGAGAGGGAAAAATAGGTGTAACATGGGGACATTTTTGGGACATTGGAATTGTCCTGCATGACGTCGCAAAGATGGATACAGGCCATTATACATTTTGTCATAACCTATGAAATTGTGTGGGACAGAGTGTAAACTATAATGTCAACTATAGTCTGTGGTTAGTAGCAATACTTCAGTATGTGTTCATCAAATATAACAAATGTACCACACTAATGAAAGATACTGTTAATGTGGGAAAGTGTGGGAGGGGGAAAGGGTGGGGAATATGGGAATTCCCTATATTTTTTATGTAACATTTATGTATTCTAAAGCTTCTTTAAAACAAAACAAAACAAAAAAACATAAAAAAGACTTCATATATACATACATGCATGCACAAACACATTCATGTATACACACACATACACAATGGAAAAAGCTAGCATCATGCTTAATGAGGGAACAGTATAGATATTACCATTGAAGTCAAGGGCATGACAGGGATACCCACTACTACTAAGTTTAATTTATAAATTTTATACATTGTCAATAGAGATCCCAAGAGGGTTTTGGTAATTAACACTGTTGTTGGTTTTTGGAATGGGCCAGTTAATTCTAAAGCTCATGTGCAAAAATAAACAAGAATGGCTAGGGTAAAGAGGATTAGTGCAGGGAAACAAGCCTTGCTAAATATGAAAACATATATTAAAGCCTCAAAAATTTGAATATTTTTGTACTGGTATATGAACAGATGGGCGGACCAATGGTATCTAATAGAGAGCCCAGAAATAGACTCAAATACTTATGGAAATTTAGTTTATGGTACAGATGGTATCTCAAATCATTGGAGGAAGGATTGAAATTTTAGATATTGGGATAACTGGGTAGCCATATGGGGAAAAAAATAAAGTTGATTCATACTTCATACCATACATCAGGGTAAACAACAAATGGATTGATATAAACATAAAAGTGAAACCACAAAAGTACTAGATGAAACAATAAAATAACGAGTGAATTCTTCAATAACCTTGTGAGAAATGCCATTCTAACCTTGCCTAAGATTCAAAAAGCCATATAAGAAAATATCAGTATTTCAGATACATAAAAAGAAAAATTCTGGATGGCAAAGTAAAATGAAGAAAGTAAAATTAAGAAAAATAGTCATATCCTATTGCTAAGGGCCAATTTATTCAGTATATGAGATGCTCCTAGAAATCAAAAAGAAAAAAACCAACAATCATAAAATTTTAAATTGATGAAGGATAACAATAGAAAACTCTGAGTAAAGGAAATACAAATGGATCCTTAATATGTGAAAATTTGCTCAACCTCACTCATGGTAAGAAAAATTACAACAAAATAACATTTTCTCCATTTTTGTTGGTACCCACCTCCCCCCAAATTTGGCAGCATGTACTTTTGATGGGATTATTTTGAAACAGGCAATCATATTGCTAGTGACAGTGCATATTGGTAAAACCACTATGAAGGGCAATTTATAAAATTTACACGTGAATTTATGTTTGAACCAAAGATCCTATTTCAGGGGAATTTGTCTACAGGTGCAACTGTACACATGCAAAATGACTTATATACCAGTTATTTTTGTAGCAGTGTTTATAGATTTATAGATTTATAGCATAAGATTGGAAACAACACAAATGTATATCAGTGAGGAACTGGATAAATGCAGTATGGCACATTCTTTCAGTGGTGTGACTGGATTTCTATGCACTGATATGGATAGATCTCTAAGGTATGTTATTACATAAGAGCAAAATGATATCCATAACCACATGTGTTGTATGCTATCTTTCTGGTAAAAAAAATGTGGAAAATAGAGAATATATATTTGTGTTTGTTTATATTTGCATAAAGAAACATTGGAAAGATACCAAAAACTAATAAAAGAGGTCACATGCTTTTTCACCTTTGTTGACAAAGGGAAGATAGATGAGAACTATATTTTGTGCAATGTGTGGTTTTGCACTGCTTTGATTTATAAATAATGTGAATGTGTTAGCTATTCAAAAATAAAATTAAACAAAAGAGAATGTAATCAGGAATACTAATCCGTAAACTATTATTATACATTTATGTCTGAGGATGAAATAAATGATTTCACCATTTATCTTTTTTTTTTCCCCAAGGGAATTGGGCTGGTGAGTGAGGGCATTTAATGCCTATGTAAATGCTGTGTGTGTTGTGTGTGGGGTGAGGGAGTGGGTAAATAACGTTATGAGGTGAAAGGAAGAGCAATAAATGGAATACCGGGACCAGAGAAAAGCCCCGACCTGCCCATTTGCTGACATTTCTGTAGCCCATCCGGAGTTGTGCTTCTCAGTGAGTTACATTTTCATGTTATGCTATTGCCCAGTGAATATTTTCAAGTTCCTGCTTTGTATGAGATGTTTGGCTAGGAGTCTTGGAGGATACAGTGTGGTGGAAGACAAGTTGCCCATCCCCAAACACCTCTGGAGAGATAAGGCTAAATATGTTAGAAGATCAATAATTATGCATGATGGCAGCACAAGAGGTAACATAAGGAAGCTCATGATTAATGGCATCATGAGTGGGGGACGGATACCAAATGCTGTAAGTATGTGGGGAAAGGCACTTACTCTGGCTGAGGATTTAGGATGTGAATGGAGCCTTTAACGATGTTGGCTTCAGTTGAGAGAATGGACAGGGGTCAGGAAAATGAAATGAGGTTCAGTGAATGATAACTAGACTAGTTTGGCTAGAGCTTAAATATTAGACTTTTGGACTTTATGCCGTAGGCAGTAGGGAGCCCATTCACTCACCCGCTTGTTTGTTCATATAGTCACCAAACATTAAGCATCAATTAGATGTCAGGCACTGTGCTTGGCCTATGGCTATAGTGGTTGATAAAAAGGATCTGGCTGCCATCACCATGGAGCCTTTGAAGGAGTTTGAATTCAGATAACTTTTTTCTTTTTCAATTTGAGCACCCGATATATGGTAAGCACAGTGCTTGATATAGTGGGGAGGAGAAGAAGGCTAAAAAAATTTTCTCCCAAAGAATGCCTAGTCTGATTCTATGAAAGGGTGGAATGGTGTGTAGGGCCCATGGTGTACGAAGGATTCTCTTCTCCTGAGAGCAGGGTGGGGAGGAAGAGAAAGGAATTAATTTTTCTAAATACACCAGAGGACAAGCCTCTTCTGCTACCTGTGCAACCCAAGAGCTGAGAGAAATGGAAGTAGATCCATATAAGGCTCAGCTGTCACAGAGAAATTAGCATGGTTGATAGAAGACTTTCAGTTCAGCAAAAAGTGCCATGACAGTTGAATATTTATTATATTCATCCCTAAGCCAATCCCTTGAATCTAACTTTTACCTGTCTCTGAAGGTTTTAAATAAGACTCAAATCTCTCTCCTTTGGGTTTGGGGTATGTAGTTGTTTCTCTTTTATAAGGGTCAGGAGATGACAGACTCTTCTTCAGGCTATTTGGTACATAAAGGATAAACCTTTCAATTGTTCTCACTGCAGTGGTAGTAGCTGTCGGCTCATTCCAGACAGGTTCAGAGATAATTCTAGCAAGGGGAGAGGAAATACTTTAAGAATCAGTGTTTTTTATTTTAGATGAAAAGGAGCCTTTGGGAATGTTACTTAAGATCAGATTGTTTTTGGGTGCCTGCAAATATAAACCAAAATCCCCCTTCAGAGTATTGGTGGAGGATGTGCATTATATCGATGTAAAGGCCATATGTGGCGGGTCCGGTGACCGGGTGACTGATGGGTGTCAAACTTTTGTTTTCAAGTTCTTCTCCAGGAAGTACCCCTTGTACCATTGAACTCCTGGGTATTTTGAACTGATGGTGTGTGAGGGAAGGTTTCTGCCTCAAATGAGATCAAGGCAGAAGAAAATTAGAGAGCCTGGGAGGGAGAAAAACAAATAGGAGCCGACTTCATTTTACTCTCTTTTTTCTTAAACAGGGCCAGGACTAAAGCGAGGTGAGTGCGGTGCCTCAGGCACAAAATTTAAGGCAGTGCTCACTCTCCGGTGGCGCTGGCCTCACCCTGGTCCCACACCTGGTCTTGAACCCAGAGGCTCACTCTGATACCTTGTTATCAAGTGGAATTTAATATCAGTTAATATGGTAGGTACTTTGGTAGAATTAGACCAAGGGAAGTATTCTGAGAATCCAGGACAAACTGTTAATGGTAAAATAATAGGGCAAATAATAAATGTTATGAAAGGGCAAATGTTACCGAATAGAATATCATAAAGTTTTTATGGAGCATCAGGATGCCTTCCCCTCTTCCCCAACATATGAGTCTAATTTAAAACATCTCTTAAGTCTTCACACAAGGCTCAGCACATAGTAGGTGCTTAATTAGTATTTGCTGAATGAATAATTGAATGAAAGAAACAAAATCTTTTACCTGTTAGATAGTGCCTTGTCATTGGGTAATATTTCCAGAGCTGCTAATTCTAGAAATCTAGATGAGCACTTTGCCTTTGAAGTTGGCGTGATTGTCTTTCACTACTCATAGGGTTGCATGAACTCTCTGTGACAGTGACCAAATCAGCTTGGAATAAATTAATCCATCAGCAACTTAAGTCAAAAGATTCTAGACGTTAATGAAGGTCTCCACATCCACTTGACTGGAGAAGAGGTATAGTCAGCCCCTTGAATATTAAGGTTTAGCAGGAAAATGCAAGGGACCCAGGGAGAGAAGTTTTTTTTTTGTTTTTTTTTTCCCTCCCTCAAAAAACTGGCAACAAATAAAAAGATGAAGTTGCACAGCATTACATATTGTAGAAACGAGACAAATTACCTCTTGCCTCCTCCAACCCATCTCCCCCCACCTACCCGTAAACACACATAGACCTGTAGTGGTACAGCACCTTGCTCTGGGGTCTTGTATAGTGGTGGTGAACAAATGGCAGGAGTTTGTCCATTTTAAACAAGTCTGGGCTTTTTTCCCACTTAACACTGAGGTTTAGACATGGTAGTGTTTCTTTTATATCCAGCACCTATCACAGTACAAACTTATTTAGTGATAAGTGACATATGTTTGTTTAATAAATGAATAAACTGGGTCCTTGAGAAAAATGACTTAAAAATGGAGCTAGAAAAGTAGGAGAGAGCAAAACGTTTCTTCCTTTCTTATGAAGGGTAAGGACACACAGTGCACCTGTGCCTTGCTCAGTGTTTTGTGGGGAATGCAGAGGAGTGGACATCATTTTCTCTGCTACCAGGAATCTCTAATCTAGAGGCGGGCAATAAAGCTAACAAACAAGAAACAAAGCGTCGACTCAGGATCCAGTCATGTGGGCATGAGTCCACTGTGTTTGAGGATAGGGGGTTCTTGGAGGGAGTGGAACCCAAGAGCCTGGAAGGACGTGAAAGATTTAGTTAAATGTGGGGTAGTAAAGGGAGCAGTCCAGGTGAGTGAAGAGCATAGAAAAATTCATGGACACATGAATAAACATGATACGTTTGGGTGTATCCTGAGTGAGTTGGATGTTTTCACTTTAAGAGTTTCTGTGTGACTATGTTTTCCAGTGACATAAAAGATGAACGCCATTTTTCCTGTATTTTTAAATATAGATGTCTATATATCTACACATATCTGGATATACATGCAAATATATATGCATATATTCACAATTACAATTTATATAGGCATACATATTTGAAATTTTATTTTAAAGTAAAAATAAGAGAAATAAATGCAAACACGAATATCCAGGTGCAGTTATGTGCATCCATCTTAAATCAAGGTTAAAGGCAGTACTTAGCAGGGACTCAGATTATGTCTTGAGTTATGTCATCTTTATTGGGAACCAATACTGCAGTAAGTTAAGGATGACTTAATTATTTCAGCACACTTTACATAGTATATAATTTATGAGGAATAAAATATATTTTGATTAAACTTAGATTCATGAGGAGGAGCATTTGGGTGAATTCTTAACAGAAGTGTTACTTAAGGGGGAAGGTCTGCATTAATAAACTACCCAGCAGTGTTAGCTTAAGGAGAGGCAAAGCAGTTTTAGGTACATTTCTGCATTTGAGCTCCCTTGACCCAACAGAATAGTGTTTGATCACAACTGACCAAATTAAGTTTCCTATGTATACTTTGTTTTATACCACTTTTCGTTTTTCTTCCCTTGCCAAAACTATCTGTGGTGAACATATGTTGTTTTGTCCTCCCAGCTTCCAGGATTTTTCTTTTGCAAATAGCATCCTGATTTCCCCTGGAGGCCCTGCCTCCCGACTTTCAGTATATGTGGTTTGTGCGGCTTTGACTTTCCCTAGATTCAGGGCTCAGCATGTGAATTGGGTCTGGCTAATCAGATCTTCACATTTCCTTTGGATTTTTGCTTGGCCTGTTGAGAAAAGGAATGTTCTCTCTTCTGCTGGACTAAGTAACCATCTTGTCTCTCTAAAGGGAGAGGTTTCCCAAGAATAGTAACAACACAGAGGAAGCCAAAGCTGGGACATAGAGTAGATTGAATTGTAAGACAGTTTTTGAGTTCCTGGATCCAGCCTTACCTGAAGCTTGTGAGGTTTCAGTCACATGAGACAAAAATTCTTCATGTCATTCATTCAAGATGAAGGATTTTTGTTGTTGCCGTTTTCTGCAGCCCAGACTCCTAACTGAAGCTGCTGCAAAACATGTTAAGGGTGAGTGTAGAGAAGAAAAATGTTCTTTGTTTTCTTGCAATACAAGAAAACCTTGGACACAGGTACACTCAAATGCAATTTTTTTTTTGCTTATCAGTGAATTTCTGGTCTCTTTGCCTTGGTTTAGGAAGAAAATGACAAAGAAATGGAAAATCACATTCTAAACTTGTTTAAATCAAAGTACATGGGTCCGTACTTACAACTAGAAAGAAGATAGAATCCATCAATTAGATTTTTATGATCAATTCAATAATTGATATTATAGGAGGAAGTGAGAAAAGCACTCATAGAACTCTATGCCGTAATGAAGTATCAACTAACTATAGGCAAATATGAAAAAGAATAGAGGTGAGAGCTCCAAAATAGGATACTGAGAATGTTCCAAATCCCCTCAATTGTTCTTTTGCTATAAAATGCATTTATTTTTAATTACCTCTATAATATATCACTCTAAAACATAGGAAACAAAGGAAAAGCAACAATGAAAAATTGCTTGTAATACCATCTTTGTCCCAAACAACAGCAATAGATGCAGATACGATTAAACACTGGGATTCAAGGTTTTGGTTCTTTTTTTAATCATCTGAATGTGATAGTTGGGAGCTTGTAAATTTACGTTTAGTGATGATGGGTGTTTTCTTAAAGGTAAGGAATTGTTTTTATGAGGCAGAATTGAATCCTAAAAGTCCTATCAGACTGGATTCTCAGGAGATAACACATTCAGCAGTTGTATATAGTTATAGCACGGTTGCTTAGAGGGTACACTGGGTGGAGATTAGTTGGAATGACCTTGCTGCCTTTATGAAGCTGAGGCTGAGCCACTGAGCTGCGTGGGATTGCAATGCTCAGACCCGGCACTGTGGGGCAGAACCGACCCCCTTCTAGCCCATCAGTTGTAGGGAACTTCCAAACCACTGCATGAAAATGATTTGTGGCTCACCCTTGCATTATCCCATGCTCATCTGTTTCAGGCAGGGACAAATAGCAGGACCACGGGAAAGGAGAAGAACCAAGGGGGAAAGGAGGTATTACCAAGTTGCTTGTTACACGTGACTTTAAACTAGAACTCGGCCCAGGGTTCATCCTGAGAGTTTCATTATCTAAAAGCCTTTTTGCATTCATAGTTCTATTTGTCACCTTCTAGAAGGCCCCGAATTTTACAGACTACAGTGAAAACCTCAAACGTGAAATTTTCCTGTTTTAGTTATGAGTGGGACATTTATGATTGGAATTTGTCCCCCTCATTTTATTAATTAGAGGAAAGCTTCTTTGGACATGTTAATGAGTGGACCTTGGGCTGAAGGGCGGAGAGAGGAGACAGTCCTGACTGTCTAATCACACCTTTTAACAAGCTGCCTACATGAGTGCAGAAATTATAAAGTGAACTCATAGGAAATTGCCCAAGACCACATATTTGTGGAATACCCTACCACCTCTTAGGAGCTAAGGGCCCAGAATAATTGGTTTGGTGTTGTATTCATCATGCACAGACATAGCGTTCTAAAATATAGGTACTTCCTTGGAACAGTGCAAGCAAAGAAATCGTTCTGTTAAGGAAGGATACCACTCCATCTGCCAGTTATCTTTTTGGAATTGAGTCTGCAGGGGTTCTGACGGAGGGAGTGTGTTGCATCTGTATCTTGAACGTATTCATATTTAGGTATAATTTATTGCCTTAAAAATGAAATTGAGCTTTTCTTTTTCTAACTTGATTGGATATCAATTACTCACCATTATTATTCTGAATAGGTAACCATTAGTCATGACGAATTTGATTTTTTTTCTTTTTAGAAAGAAATTTCTTTGTGAACAACCTACCTTAACACAATAGCATATCTAGGCAAGGAAAATACAGGCTAGTGGTGGATTTTTAAACGTCATTGACCAAAGACCAAGACTTCAAATTGCCTGCGTCTAGTATCTTTTCTAGAAGCAGGGTTTCCATTTTCATTTCCATGACAATAATCCTTAAATATAAACCCTCCATGCTGCTTTGAGAGATAATACTGGGTGTCAGCTCAGCCCCTGAGTTTTAGAGCATCTACTATTAATCAGCAAAATCTAGTTTATGAAAAGGCAATTACTGTATGTATGCCATAGAGGGTTTTTTTTTTTTCCAGGTTAAATATTTGGTCACTAAGACAGTGTATTCAACTAGATCTTTTCTGGGTCCATGGCTTGACCAGTCCAATTAACTGGTCCAATGCACCCATCCATAGCTACAAACTCTACTCCTATTCCAACAAGCTGCCTGGAAATGGATATGTCAGGGGCAAGAGGAGAATTGGGTGAACAAGTCAGAATGAACTGGTGTGATTCCTGTACCACAGTGGGAAATTACTCACAGATACATTTGCTTAGAGTGAAAAATTCTACAGAGCCTATTTCAAAAGCAAAAACTCTTGGAGTCTGAATTCATATAGTGGTGTCTTCTTAAAGCATTCACAGTGGAAGATACCCAAAAAGATCACCTAACCAATCTTTTTACTTGAGACTGTGGAAATTTAGACGCAGGAACTTCAAATGATTTTCTAATATCAAACAGCTAATTAGTAGCAGGACTGAATTGGTACTTTTCCATATGCCAGCATCTGTAAAATTTGAGTAACATCTAAATCCCATTTAAAAGAAAAAAATTATCATAGATGTCCAGCATTGACTTAAAGTATTTTTATTACTAAAGTTATTTAAAAATAATTACTTAAATGAAATTATTATGGTTATAGATCTTATACCTATAAATTCCAACCAAATGTGTTAAGTAATTGTAAACAAAGCCATAATAAAATAATCATAAAATACACCTACTATGAATGGCATTGATTGGCAGAGACTCAAAATGTGAGCATGGTCTTAACTGATAAGACTCAGATTCTTTTGAGCTGAGTATGCTTTTAGTATCGTGCACCTTGGGATTTTTTTCAAGTGGCTTATATAAGTCTAAACTAATTTTCTTAAAAATAATCCTCTTCTTTGAAAAAAATGTATTGTCAAAGAAAAAACAAACATGGAAAATATTCCCAAAGGATTTATTTCTCCACGAAAAGTTTTTAAAGTAATGATCTGATTCATCATGTTCTCCAGTATTGTGGTTGTGATTGGGATAATTGCAGCCTTTTTCAAAAGCAAAAACTCTTTTGGAGTCTGAATTCATATAGTGACGCTGTTGCTGTGTTTAAGATTCTACTTCTCATATCATTGCCACTTTCCACTTTGCTATCTCACACTGCATCCTCTTGGTACAATCTCAATCCTCGTTTATACAAAGGAGTATATTTGCATGGCTGAGTGAAAAGCCCTCAAAAGTCAGGAATTTACCACGGAAATGCTAGCATGGCCGATATCAGGGAGTGACTGTCATATTGTTGGGCTGCATTGTGAAAACAGAGCTTCAGAACATCAACGCAGGTGAGGCTGGAAAAGGAGCCTTAGAAGGCATAGCTTTCATCCTCTGATGTATAATGACATTCATAATATTCTCTAGTACTTGGCTGATAAACAACTCCAAAGTCTGCAGAGATCCTCGTTGATTTCAAAGGTGTGAGCAGTCTTTGAGCACACTGCATTCTGATGCCATCCATTTATCTAATGTCATTAACAGTGTCGGCTCACTTCAGCCAGAAGCCATCAATGCCAAAGACTGTGTGGCTGGTGGGGCTTGAGAGAGAGAGAGAGGGAGGAAAGAGGAATTGCTGTTTTCTAGTATCTATCTGTGTAGCCCTTAAGTTGGTATTTAAGAAAAATCAATGATCTTCAGTATTGTGCTGTCTTTATTGAGAAAATAAATCAATAAATATGTTAACTAACTGTATTGACAGTAGAGTTGAAGACTTCTTGTCCTTTAATTTTGAATTTCTTGCAATGGTCCTTTCCCCCAAGAAATTTCCTGTGTTTCATTTTGAGAACCTCACGCCAGTTACGCCCTTGTAATCAGAGACTGCTTTCTTGAACGTGCTTTACTCTTCTTCAGTCTCCCGCCCCCTGCTGCCATTTCCTACTTGATGGTGCTGTTCCTCATCCATGAGGAAGACAAACTCATGAAGAGAAATATGCAGCGGGGAGGGGTTGTCCATGTTCGAAGGTCCAGTTTCCTGGCTTCTTCTCTAGGGAGCATCCTTTCTGCAGCTTAACCTAAGTCTTCTGGCAGCACCAGGTAGCACAGGGGGAAGACTTTACTCCTGGGCCCGCCGCGTCTCTTTGCTAATCTCTCTGGTGTGAGCCCTGATGACCTTTGCATGTTGTTTCTCCTCTGGGTTTAGCAGATTGTGTCTCAGATGGGTTGATCTGCTTCCAAGAGTTCTCTCTAAAACGAGCGCCACATTGGAATGCATTCTGTGGAGAGCATATCCTCTATGTCTATATGTTTGGTGACAATGTAATGGTCAATTACGTTCAGAGAAACAAAGTTAAACCAAGAGATGAAATTTTATTTATAAAATTTGGGTTTAAAAATCAATGATACATGGGGAGTGGGTGTAGCTCAGTGGTTGAGCACCTGCTTTGCATGTACAAGGTCCCGGGTTCAATCTCCAGTACCTCAATGGCAACAACAACAAAATCAATGATACGGACTATTCAGAGCACATTTAACTTTAGGAGCAGATTTTGATAGAGAATAGGTGATTTGAGTTTTCAGGAGAATTACCTCAAATTTCCACTTTATTTTTCCAATTAAGATGGAGCTCTGATGTTTGGCTTTTATAATCCGTCTCCATCCATATCTTAGGTGCATGGGTGAAGGAATGAAGGGACAAGGCTCTCCTGGTTTGAGGTTCATGGCTTTCTGTTTGGTGGAGGGTGCTGCCCACAATTGTTGCCATATAGTTATTTCAGCATGACAACAACATGACTTAGTGTCTGTCATTTTGGCCACTGTTACCTGGAAAAGGACATTTTCTGAAACATGAACATCCAAGATAAAATAATTTAGTGTGCTGATCACTGAGAAAAATATTATGGTATTTATGGTACTGTCTCTGATGTTCAGTTAGCTGGGATGTTTTGTGCTTGTCCAGGTAAACTTGTGATTTTTCATTTGATCACCTTCAAACAGCCTTTGCTTGCTATACAATGAGACTTTTAAAAAAATGGAAATAAAAGTAGAGGCCAATTCTATTTTGGTTGTTGTGTGCTTACCTTTAACAGATAGTATAGTATAATGCTTCTTCGAACCTTTTCAGAGACAAAATTTTACCTGAGCAAAATTTCCCTAGTGTATTAAAAAAAAATTCTCTACAATGTCTTAATTGAAATGGGGCAAAATAGAGTTGACTTGGACTCTGCACTCCGAAGTTGCCTCCAGAGCTGTATATAAAAGCTGCTTTTGTTATAGTGGGATTCAAATCATGATGACTTACATAGAAGAAGGTTAGGTTCGTGTTGATGTTATAAGAAGGAAAGACATTGTCTCATTTTATTGTTCAGCATTCTAAGGGCACAGGTGGGGGAGGAGGAAATGGAAAACTCAGAAGGTAAAACCCCATTCAGGAAAGCTGAAGTACCAATAGAAGCAGCTAATATTAATTTTACTACCATAAGAATGTAGAAGCAATATTGATTACAAAACCATTTGTTGTCTTGGTAAATACTAATATCCAACTGTAATAGGTTGGCCTTTTAAAAATAATTATTTTTACTTTTAATGAAGATTTAGATTACATAAATGTTACATAAAAAATATAAGGGATTCCCATATGCCCCACTCCCTCCCCCTCCCACATTTTCCCGCATTAACAACATCTTTCATTAGTGTGGTACATTTGTTACAATTGATGAACCCATATTGAAGCACTGCTACTAACCATGGACTACAGTTTACATTATAGTTTACATTTTGTCCTGCACAAGTTTGTAAGTTATGACAAAATATACAATGGCCTGTATCCGTCACTGCAATGTCATGCAGGACAAATCCAATGTCCTGAAAATGTCCCCATATTACACCGATTCTTCCCTCTCCCATCCCTCAGAACCTCTGGTGCCCACTACCTTTACATCAATAAGAGTTCTTCCATTGCTAGAATAATAATAAGTCTATAGTAGAATAATAATAAGTCTACTTTTGTCCATTGTTCATTCCCCAATCTTGAGGATTTTGG
>JAQZBX010067547.1:0-15915 GCA_029593785.1 Cabassous unicinctus
AAAAAAAAAAAAATGTATATATATATATTTTTTTTTAAAAGAAACTTAGGTTACATAAATGTTACATAAAAAACATAGGGGATTCCCACATGCCCCACTTCCTAGCCCTCGCACATTTTCCCACATTAACAACGTCCTTTATTAGTGGGGTACATTTGTTACAGTTGATGAACACATTTGGAGCATTGCCACTAAGCATGGATTATAGTTTACATTGTAATTTTACACTCTCTCCTGCACAATTTTGTAAGTTTTCGCAAGATATATAATGGCCTGTATCTGTCATTGCAGGGTCATTCAGGGCAATTCCCAAGTCCCGAATATGCCCCCATATTACACCTGTCTTTCCCTCTTCCTCCACCCAGACCCTCCAGTGGCCACTCCACATCAATGATACAAGTTCTTCCATTGCTAGGATCACAATAAGTCTAGACACCGGCATGGTTAAACCTCTCCCAGCTCTGTTGTAAAGGAAGCCAGTTCCCATGGGAACAGATAAGCACTATCTGATTCACTGTACGCTTCTCCCCCCGGCCAAACTCTCCGAGCCAGGGCTCTGGAGCTGGGAGTGGGAACAATGGCACACTTCCCAGATACACCCCGACTCTAGGAACTCAGCACTGGGTGGATGGGGGAGCAGCAGCTTGAGGTCCTCATGGTTGACCACTCCTGGCATGGAAACCAGGGCCTTGGGAGCAGAGGAAGGGTCCCCACGGCTCCAGGCTTCTGAGAGCACGATGCCCGAGGCAGAACCTCCATTCCACAAGTGGGAGGTGGGTGGAAGACGAGATTCCTGACCACACTTACCTGGAACTTGGCCTCAGCAACAGGGAGCTGGGGGCGGGATGAGAAATGCTGAAGTCCTGTTCCTTCTGGGAAGAAAGCCCTTGGACTGGGAGCTGGGGACCGGGCGGTGGGCAGTGAGAGGGCGCTCGTGCTCTTGCCTGCAGAAATCTGGAGTGGAGTCTCCACTTGCTGAAGCTGGGAGGGCAGAGGGAGGGAGTAGTCAAATTCCACAGAACTCTGACCTTCCTTAATGGATTTTCGCAGAGTTTCTTGAATCCATGGTTCTCCATTTGTGGTTTGCTCTTAGAGCCATTTCCAGAGGCTTTGTTTATTTATGTACTAGTTTTCACCTGTTTCGCTGGGGAGCGGGGGCAGCTCAGCGGAACTCCTCGCTCTGCCATGGTGGGCGTCCATCTCCGCTAGTGAGTTTTGAATGTGAGAGAACTGAAGACTGCTGAATGCCAACAAAAGTCACAAAAACCTTTTAATTGTTTGGATCTATTTGCATAAATGCTGAAGTTCCATAACAGTTGCATGACAATTATTTTCATGTCAGTGAAAAGGACCTCAGCTGCTGTTTGAGCAGCAGGATGCAGAACATGGCGTTCAGGACGATCACACAACATGCTGAACTGTGTGGGAAAGTATAGACTACAGTGTGAACTATGGTCCAGGCTCAGTGGTAAAGCCCCAGGATGTGTTTATCAGTTGCAGTGAATGTGCCACACTAGTGAAGGATGTTCATGTGGGACGGTGTGGGAGGTGTGGGGAGTGGGGCATGTGGGAATCCCATATCTTTCGTGTAACATTTATGTAATCTAAGTATCTTTTAAAAAATAATAATGATAATAAAAAATTAATTTTAAAAATGTGATATATATAAAAAAGAATATGGAGCTCAGCCTGCCCTTTACAGAACCACTCGTGCTCTGCTGCGACATTGAATAAATATTGTCTGCACTTGACAGCCAAGCAAGCAGCCACCAAAGTTTGTCTTTGTATTCTGTCCACCAAAAGCATTGCAATTTTTTTTTTCCTTGAACCCCTGACTCAAGAGAGATTCACTGAAAACAGATTATATTCTTTCTCATTTGGAAGAGATTTTATTCATAGTAACCTCATAAGCAAGTCTTTTGCACAAGACAAGAAATGCTATACAAAGGGAATTTTCCCCCTGCATTTTGATTTGTGTCTGTGACTGTGCTGTAAATAGTCGAACCATTAAGAGCTTTGATAATTTCTGAAATAGTGAAATTATTACCTTTTTTATTATTGCATGTAGATTTCAACACTGAAGCTTCCCACCGCCTATTTTGGGGGGATGGCTTGGTTCTGAGAAATGTCTGGACGTACCTTGCTGTAACGATAATCTTATAGATAGGTAGGGCTGCATTGAGCAATGCTAGAGTTCGGCCAGCGCGGTCTGGGTGATCTCTTACAGGGCTATGAGTCAACGATCACGTGGCGATTTAACATCGCATTCTATGAAATGCAAAGAGCAGGGGAGAAGTAACTGGTGAGCCAAAGGTATTTTCCCATTTGCATAGCTCCCTTGTCAGAACTTGTGTATTCTATCCTGCCCTCAATTAGCTATGACACACAGCTATTACTTACCGCTCTGAGCAAGATGTGTGTTACCCACAGCCGCAGTCGCCAAGCCCAGCCTGACTCAGCCTCGGCAGGTGCTTGGAAATCTCAGGGCTCCCTTCTTTCCATGCACCTCTTCTGGAGCAAATGCCAGGAAAGATATGCTATCTGAGAACATTAGAGACGTTGCCACTTCTCACAGTTCAGCACTGCTGGGAGTATCGAGTTGCCTCCCTGGAATCAAGAACACCTGCCTGTTCTTCACACGCGCTCGCAATCCTCCAAAGGTGAACTCGGGAGTCATGGTGATGCGCTGGGTTTCACCTGGTTACAGACCATGGACACCCTGCTTCTTGGAGAGGGAAGAGATACCGGAGGGCATCCATGCCAACTGTTTGCTGCTACAAGAGTTCCTCTACGACTTTCTATCAAGTAGTACTACCTTGGTTTTCGTGGACTGCTCTAACAAAGTACCACGGACGAGGTGGCTCCAACAACAGGATTTCATCATCTTACAGTTTTGTAGACTGGAAGTCTAAAACCGAGATGTCGCCAGGCTCGTTCTTTCTCTGAAGTCTGTAGAGTTCTGGTGGTGGCTTGCCAGCAATGTGTAACTCAGCCTCCATCTCTGCCCCGTGGCCTTCTCTCTCCCAGTCTGCCTCTTCTTCACCCCTACTCCTTATTATGCCCAAATTTCCTCTGCTTGCAAGGTGCTTTAGTTTCCTAGCTGTTAGAGCAAATGCCAGGCACAGGGCTGGCCTCAACAACAGGAATTCATTGGCTCATGGTTTGAGACTAGAAGAAATCCAAAATCAAGGCATCGTCAAGCTGATTCTGTTTTCAGAAGACTGGTGTCCTGGCGCCGGCTGCTGGCATACCTGTGATCCTTGGTCCTTGGCTCTCCTGTCACATGGCAATGCATATGGCGGCCTCTCCTGGCTTCTATTGTTTCCTCCTAGTTTCCTTGACTTTCAGTTTCTGGCTGCTCCCTTTGGCTTTCTCTCTGAGAACTTCTCTATAAGGTCTAATAGGATTAAGACCCATTCTGATTCAGCTGTGACACACCTTAACTGAAGTAACCTCATCAGTAGGTTGTGATTACCAGAGCTCACGACCACAGGAATGGATTAGGCTTAAGAACATATTCTTCTGGGGTACAAAGATCCAAGTCACCACAGAAGGCCTCCAGCTTTACTGGAGTTAGTTCCACTCTGATTCAGTCTGGCCTAAGCTTAACTAATAACATCTCCAAAGAGCCCATTTACGGAGGAGTTCACACCTGCAAGGTCTCGAACTTGCTTTGCTAGATGCAGAGCCCTGTGCTCTGATACCAGACTCGTTTTGATACTTGCACTCCACACAGCTCCAGGGGTGCCGAAGCCTGTGTGACCTACCTGAGGCCTGTGACGGATGCTCTCCTACAAAAATGGAAAAGCCTATCCAGAATATGTTTGCATCTGAGTTGAAGTCCACCTGCCCCACCACAGAAATGGCCCAAGGGAGTATCAATGATGAAGTTCAAAATTCTCTGAAATAAGTATTTTTACAGTTGAACTAATCACCAGGGCCTGAACATTCCCTTATAGTGCCTTGAATGCACCCAGATTCACAGTAAAGTTAGCATGCATTGGCATTGCAAAAAAGAAATATGCATTTCAGCTTTCTTCAGTGACATTTGTGTTTTGGAAGGTGACATTTATTAAATTAGTGGCTACCTCGAGGCTTGGTTTCCCCGTTTGTGGGAAGAGGCTGATGGCAGTGTTTCTCTCACTCTTGTGGTTGTGCTGGTAGGTGAGGCCCAGTACACACAGAGTGGTTTGTGAGCAGTGATGCGCCCAGTGTGTAGAGACGCGAGATGGTTGGGAGCCCTTAATCCCAGCACAATGCTCAGCAATAGCTGAGACCTCAGAGTTGGTGAATGAAGAGGTGAGATAAGGGCTATGGCAGATTTGGAGCATTTTACCCTACTTAACAGATTTAATTATGCAGTGGAACTGGTGGGATCGATATAATTCTCATTCCCACTCTCCAGATGAGACTACTGAGGTGCAGCCCTTTGTGGATATGCAATGAGTGTAAGTAAGGCACTTGCTTTGTACCGGCCACCGCCAAGTGCAAAATTCACTACTTCACTGAGCCCTATGCGGAAAGTGATTATGTAAGCTCCGCTTTTGCAGAGGATAACTCTGATGCTAAGGGAGGGTGGGGAATTTGTCCCAGGCAACGCTGAGAGCCTGGTGCTGATTGGGAGACTGTTTGTCTGAGCCCAGGGACTCGACCCCTCCACCACTCTGCCCTCTGCTTTGCACACTGTCTCTTACGGTTTGCAAGATGGCGCCTGTACCAGCAGCTTATAGCAAACTGCCTGGCGGGTGGCAATGGCCTGACTGAGCAGCCTCAGGTGCAAAACGTGGTCCTACCACCACTGGCCGCAGGATACAGGCAAGCCCCTGCTCTTCCCGGCCCCCGTTTCCTCTGCTGTAGAATGAGGATGTTGGGTGCCTTCTGGCCTGGATGCTCCGGACGTCTCGAAGGACCTGCCAGTGTTCCTTCCATTGTACTTGTCTTATGGCACGAGTCTTCCCGGGACAAACGTTGCTGGGTTGTGTGGCCACGTGGGAGGCTCCTGCCTCTTGAGCTCTGAGCGGTGGCTCTGTGTTTGCAGGTACTAACACACACACAGCGTGCTCCTGCCAGCGACATCCCACTCCTGTTTACACGAGTCTCTGCTTTTCCAAGAAATGACTCAACACGAGCCTTTGTGGCTTTAAAGTAAGTTTGTTTCTAAAGAACTGAGGTTTAGATAGAAGGTGAAAAAAAAAGAGAAAAATGTCATTCTTTCCTTCAAAAGATTGGTGCCCTTGAGAAAAGTCAACAGACCAGCTGGGAGGGAAAATTCCTCCCTTGTGGTGTGACAGCAGCACACGCACATCCTTCCCTCGACACACCAGCCATGGGCCCAGAGTCCCGGGGGACAGAAACTTAACTCTGCGCCTTTAGGGAGCAGGGTGCCGACCTGAATAACTGCACACAGTGGCCCAGGTGGGGTCACTCAGTGAGAGAAGCCCGGGATAGCCGCAAGGCTGTGGGCACCGCTGCTCAGGCCGCGTCTCAGAGCTGTGTGGCAGCCTGATGCTCTCGGGAGCAGGAAAACCAGCTCTTGGTTACAAGAGAGCAGCTCTCCTGAGAACGAGAGTGAGTAGTGAAGGAATATGGCGCTTCCCATTCCTGCCAATTTAGCCAACAGCTTCCCAAACGTGAGTATGAAAATATGAGCATGTTCTTTAAAGCGAAATGGAATGCCGTGTTGCTCATTGCCTGGCTGGCAATGTGGTGCTTTAGGAAGAAGAGCATCACTTCATCTTCATAGACTCAAACCGTGCAGAGAAACCCAGGACCTGAGAGCAAGGGTGCCGCTGTGGCTGATCAGATGGAGCCCTGTGGTGGGATTCTAGTCCCTGACAACCCACCCACAGTGTCTCCTTGGACCAGTAGCTTCTCGTCCCTGAGACTCCTTCCCTCACCTGTAAGGTGGGAATAGTGATAACTACTCCCAGGCAGTGCTGAGGATGGAGTTCTTATGGAAGGGCTTCTAGAATGTTCTAGGAAGAGCAAGCCACCTGGGAAGGAAAACACAAGCAGAAGACACAGGAGAGTGAGTACCGCAGTGATGTAGGCGTCACACTTCAGCTTTCTGGCCGTGAAGCAAATAAAAGTCAAAGACAGGAAATGCTAGCAGTTCTTGAACTTGTGACTGCCCTGCCTTCCAGCAGCCATTTCTGTCAAGCTACACATGGAAAGTATTATTTTTTAGTAGTTACGTTCCTGAAACATAAGAATTTATAGGCTTACAAATGGGTCAAAATCACAGCATGATGGAGCAAGTCCAGCTCCTCTCTTTTGGAGAAAAACAGACAGTGGTGTGGGGAGGCACAGGACCAGACTACAGGTTCCTTGGCAGGTGAGAGCCGTGCCAGCCCTTGGGGCCAGCTGCTCTAGGGAGTATCTGCGGGCCCCTCCCCGGGCTCTTGTCCGGTAAACATGCCACAGTGTGTGGGTTGAGAAGAGGCTTTGCTGAATGGACAGCTGTGCCAGGGGACTGGTACAAGATTGGAAGGTAAGAAGGAGTTTCCGATAGAACAGATTTGAGGGAAACTTGGGGAAGTGCAAAAAAACAATGGAGTCTGTGCCCAAAACAACAACAACACACACACAAAAACAAGACACTGAATAGAAAGAACTAGAAGGAAAATATATCCTAAGTCAATTCTGAGTTTGAGCCCAGACAGAGGCTGCTTTCAAATGGAAAGCATTCCACAGAATCTTCTTTTAATTTAGTACCTTTTGTTCTATAATGACAAATTCTATATGTGAAAACATGTATTTTTACATGTTCAGAATAATGAAAGCATGTCAATTCTCATAGGTACTCGAATCTTAAGAACTTCTGACAAAAGGCACCAATAACAGTTTTAATTTTAAAAATTAGTCACCGAATCTGCAAGAAAATGTGATATTTGCAAAATTTGTTTGGGACAACTTTTTCTCATAACAATTTGCTTGTTTTTTTCAGTAGAAATTATCTTTGTGCTCCATTGCCTTTGAATGGAAAACTCACCAAATAAATTGAAAATCAGACATAGTGTTTATAAAATTTGGTATTCAAATGACTCATTTGATGAAATTAGATAATGCTAAGATTCAGTTTCAAGGGCTTGCAATTTCAATGACTTAGAGCAAACAATACTTTAAAAAAAATCTGTCGAGTTGGAAACAAAACTGCCAGCTGTCTCATTTTTTTCTTGGGTGGACTCTGCAGATGGTTCATACATCTGGTCTACCTACCAGCCCCCACTGCCCATTTCTCCCACAGAAGCATGGGGGGTGGGTGTTCACACCTGTCTCACCTGAGTGAACTGGTATATGACAGGAGGGCACACATCTTAGCTTCATGTCACTGAGTGCCTGGCATAGAGCAGTACTCATACATGGCTTTGGGAAGGAAATGAATGAGTGAGGGTAACTGCGCTGTCTGTTGACATCTAGAGAAACAGGGGTCCATGCTGAGTAACAGGCTTCCTTCTGCCTGTGCAATGCTGTGGCCCCAACACAGCCATGGGGTATGAGCTTCGACTGGTATGGACCTGGGAGACAGGGGGATAGTTTCCTGTGGTTTCAGTAAAAATCAGTGTAATTTGGACATCATTTCCCTTTGAAATTAGGTTATCTTGGAAATCCAGCTGTGGCTTAATGTTTTCAGCCTACTTATCTTCACAGACATATACTTTAAATTTGGGCACCAGGCTGGGGGTGGAGGGCTGAATCATGCAAAATGGCATCGTCAGTGATGCATTGCAGAGAACACTCTTCCTTGCTCTCCTTTAAGGAATGGTCGAGGGGGCCCTGCCCAGGCGGGAATACCATCCCCCCAAGACTAATAGAACATCTCCCAGCTGATTAGCTGTTTCCTGTGATTCCTTCCTACCCCATCCCCAGATGCCAGGAGTGAAGGAGCCTGGGGGAAGCAGGCCCCTTGGAACAGGGGACCTCTGAAGAAGAAGCCAAAGGCCACCAGGTTATCCTCAGACCCTCCACTGCAGGATCAGTGACCATGGCAACCTGTAAGGATCATTGCACCTGCATGGGGGATCAGATTGACCATTTATTTCCTCCCAGTGACCATCAGTGTTTTGAGTTTGATTTCCAGCAGGGGAAGGACTGCCGAGAAGCAAGAAACAGCTCATGGATCGAGCCGATGAGGATGGGGTGGCTTTGTCAGCAGGAGCCAGCCTGCAGGGAGGCACCGCTGTGGTCCTCCACGGGGGCTGGACGACTTTGGACCATCACAGGGACACCTGCTGAGCTGCGAATGGGGCTGAGGTCCAGTCCGGGAGGGCGGTGCGTTTTTCTACTGGTTCACCCCCAGGTGTTGGTTTTTCCATTGGGTTCACTCCAAGGCAGCACATTTGCTTTCTTCTTTTCACGGAGGTGTTATTGAATGGATCAGCCAGAGCCTGCATATACGGTGACTATGAAGGGAACACAGAGAAGGGAGATGGAAGCAGAAGAAATGGGAAAAGGGACCCAGGGATGGGCCAGAGGGACTTAGGGATGGATGGGGGGGCTGGGTCTGGAAAGGAACAATGGCGAGATGACTGATGAGGCCCCACGTTGGAGGGGATGGGAGGGGGATTCTCAGTGTTGGAGGGGAAGGGGCAGATACTCCACATTGGAGAGAATGGGGGGGATGCTTTGGGGGGACATCAGGTCCGTCTCCAACATGGTCACGGGCATAGGTTGCTGGAAATTAGGCTCTTTGGTCCAGTGGGAAGTGTCTAGTTAACTGGGTAAATGTGCCAAAAAATTAGCAATGTGTGCTCATTTTCCTCAAATAACTCAGCTTTCTAGAATACTTGAGAAGAAAGTGCCCCGATATCTCATTTGCAACAAAGTTGTAAGATGGTCACTGTCACAGGCAGACTGCAGCCCCCATGATTTTCACCCCGTGGTGTCTCTCCTGTGAATGTCAGGTTACGTGGCAATAGCATTTTGATGCAATTAAGGTTACAGATTTTAAAAGAGGGAAAAGATCCTGGGCTGTCCAGGTGGACCCAATATAATCACATTGGCACTTAAAAGTGGAAGAGGAAGGAGAGAGGGAGCGAGAGAGAGAAGAGAGTTGAGACTGGAGAAAAGGAAGGGACAATTCAGAGTATCAGAGGGACTCAGCCACCAGTGCTGGCTTTGAAGGCAGAGGAGGGGACCATGACCCAATGAATGCAGGTGGTTTCTTGAAGCCAGAGGAATTGGGGTCCGCAGTCCTATCACCCCAAAGAACTGAATTATGCCAAAAACCTGAACCAACAAAGAGTCTGCCCCTAGAGCCTCCAGAAAGGAATGCAGGCTGTTGGCATGGGGATCTCAGCCTGGAGAGATGCAAACTGGACTTCTGACCTGCAGAACTTTCTGGTAATACATTTGCTCTGTTTTCAGCTGCTAAGTGGTGATCATCTGTTATGGCAGCAATAGGAAGTGGTGATTAACAGTCCCTGTTTCTTAATGAAGACTTCGTGGCTTGGAGAGGTATAGCCACGTGTTCGACATCGTCAGGTGCTGGGCTGACCAGGAGAAGCCCCACCTGGAAAGGGCTCCCCGCAGCCGGCCACAGTCTGTGCGTCCAGTGCCGGTGTGACGTGCGTGGAGACTCAGGCAGGAGTGGCGTCTGTGGAGACCGAAGCCTCTGTGCCGAGCTCAGGTACCGCTCAAAGTGCACAGCCGAGGGGAGAAGCTGACGGTTCTTTCATTTTATGTGGTTTCCTTTACTAGTGGTCATGCTTTGAAACAATCCCAATCTTCATTTTATTTAAACTGAAACATCATTCACACATTCATTTTATTCACCCATTCAGCATGGTTTCTTTTTGTTACACTTTTTGTTTATATAAATTATTTTCTTCGTTAGAGAAGTTTGTAGGTTTATAGAAAAAATCGTGCAGAAGTCCAGAGTTCCCATATACCCCCTCCCCATTACTGACACTTTGCATTAGTGTGGCGCATTTCTTACAATTAATGAAAGAAAAATTTGAAAACTGTACTTTAACTATAATCCATAGTTTACCTAGGCTTCCCTGTTTGTGTTGTTTGGTCCTTTGGCATTAAAAAAAAAAAAAAATTCTAGTAACATATACAACCTGAAACTTCCCCTTTCAAGCAAATTTAAATATATAATTCATGCTGCTAATGGCATCCACAAAGTTGTGTATTATCACCATCATCCAGAAACAAATTTTCCCATCCTTCCAAATAGAAACTGTACATTTTTAGCATTAACTTCCCATTCCATACCACACCCCCGGCCCCTGGAAAGCTGTGTTCCAGTTTCTGACTTTCTGGTGTTTTCTTAAGAGCAAATCTCAATTGACCAGACTAGCTGTGGTTTCCAGGGAAGGCTGCACGTCTGCCTGCCATCTCAGGGTGCAGTCACGTGTGTGGTCCCGCCGTCTTCGGCCAATTGCTGCCGGCAGCTGCACTGTAGGGCTCTGCCCACCCCCAGCCCCCAAATTGCTGCCTCAGTTTTCACGCTGGGATGCTGGCCTCGCCTCCGTGTTCCACCCAGCACGGCTATGCAGAGCCATGCTGATTTCTCTAAAACGCCGCGGGCATCATACAAGTCCTCTGCTCTAGGGTCTGTCGTGACTTCCCTATCTCCCAGTGAATTGACCCCACCACGAACGTCTGTGTGTGTCAACCTGTTTGCTTCCATCACTTCAGTGTATCATTAATTCCACAACTATGCATGGCTGAATATTAGCAGGGATAGTGGCAAACCCTGGCATTGAAAGAGAGACTGCTTGTGTATGTGGTATCATATGGGCTTTAAATTTTCTGTCTAAAGGATTCATTATTCTCCCTTATTTTTTTACATTTTTATTAGAGAAGGTGTAGGTTTACAGAAAGTCATGCATAAATCACCACATTCCCATATACCCCCGTATTATTAACACCATGGGTTAGCATGCTACATTTGTTACAATTGATAAAAGAACATATTTGAAGTTGTATTATTAACTGTAGTCCATGGTTTACATTAGGGTTCCTTGTTTGCAAAAACATGTTTTCTGACAGCCTTCCATGGACAAGGACTCATCAAATGCTGGAGGCGCCATGATATACGATACATACAGCTCAGACTTCCAGGGGAACTTACATTCAAATATAGGAAAGAGACAGTAATTTCAGGTGGTAGCAAATATAATGAAAAGAATATTACAGAATAATGTGATAGAGAGTGGTCAGAAAGAGGGAAATTTCCTCCCTCTTAGGTCACCAAGATAAAGAGTGGGAAAGCCCTGCAAAAGAAACTGTGTGTGCAAAGGTCCTGAGGCAGGCAGGAGGTTGCTATGTTTGACTTTCAGAAAGCAAGCCAGTGCAGTTAGAGAGTAAGCTAAGAGGAGCGGCTAAGGATGATGAAAACAGACCTTAGTTTACAAACGACAAAGCCCATGTCGAAAAATTGAGTGTCTTGGTTAAAGCCACATTTTTGACTCAACATGACCTCATTTCTTGCTTCTGGCTGATGCTGGATTTCCCATGTACAGTCTAGATTTTTGCTTTTCTTGCCTTCTTAATATCTTAGGCTGCCAATTATCCTCTCTTTCAACTGTATCTTCAACCGGCATTCCAACATGCCAGACTTCTTTTACCTTAAACGGCCCCTCATCCAATACACACCGTCCTCAAGCCGTGGGACTGCATTTCTGCCATTTCACATCAGGCGTTCGAGCATGGGTTCTCTGTATCTATCCATCGCCCTGTCCTTACTACTTTTCAGAGGAAAAGTCCCCTCCATTTGAATGTCTCTCCTTACATTCGACAACAATATGAATCCTGTTCCTATTTTTCTTTCGGCCCTAACCCTGCTTCATCTTCCAGCAGCTGTTCAATCTTTTGCTTTCCAAGAAGCCTCTTTTCCATGACTACTAAACTCCTAGTTTTGCTTTTATTATCCAGATGCTTCTTTGATGCCTTCTTTGCCTACCCCAGGAGCCTCAAGATTTCTACCACCCCCCTGCAGGAGTCTCACACAGGGCATGGCTGCAGTTGCCATCTGGAGATGATGCCCTTGAATGTGTCTCCTGAGCCAGCACTTCTCCTCTGAACCCCAGGCAGGTCTATCCAACTCTCAACTTGATATTGTTACTTGAATGTCTCAAAGGCATAGTATTCAAATCGATCTCATGAGGTTTTTCTCCAGATGTGGGAATCTCTGCCTTCCTGTTTCAATGGGTGGCTCCACCAAGCACCCAGTTTCTCAGTCAGACTTCTGAGTCACACTCGACACCTACCTCTTCTTACTCACAAATCCCACCTGTGATCATGTCCAGCTGATTGCACCTCCGGAGAGTCCCTTGTTTCCATCTCACTTCACCCTCACTGCCTTCATCTTAGTCTGGGCATCTCTTACCTGGATGCCTTCAATCACCAACAGCACCTGTCCTGTTTCTCTATACCCAGCATTCCCCACTCCTCCAATCTACTCTGCACGTGGGGCCCAGAGTGATCTTTAAAAACGATTGACTTTTCTTAAAATGCCTTCAGCACACATTCACACACAATTAGGTGCATTCAAACTCGCTCACGTATATAAAATCAGGTTTCCTTACTATAATTTCAAATAGATTCTTGTACTATTTTCCATAGCCTTGCCATAGATCCAAATTATAAGGTTTAAATGGTTTAAAATGCTCTCAATGCTATCTTTTATTCCTCACCCTTTTATACACAGTATCTGGCCTGTGAATGAAACACTTAAAAAGTGTCTTTCTTCAGGAGTGGTGATATACCATTGTAATTTTAAATTTTAGCTTCTGGTTCTGTCTGCCTACTAGACCTTAGGTTCGGTCCACGTTCAAAACTTTCTTGGAGTCAGTGCTCTTTGGTGACAGGCCTACATTACTGCCAAGTATTTAGAGGTTCCCAGAAATGCTCTGCCACCTCCAGCACTGGCACAGCGAGGTCACCAGGGGCTCTTTATGCCTTTGGACCCTGGAGATCTGTGAATGAGGAAAACGCTGCCCTCATCCTGCTCACACACACAGTGCGGCTCACTCAGCGTGTTCCTTTTCCAAATCATTCAACATTGCTGGCAGTGTTGGGATGCTGGCCTATCAGTATATATAGCCAGCAGGTTGTGGTGGTTTGGAGCTGTATGTACCCCAGAAAATCATGTTTTTTGTAAACATTATCCATTCCTGTGGGTGTGGACCCATTGCAAGTAGGGTCTTTGGATTAGGTTGCCTCAGTTGAGGTGTGGCCCAGCCCAAACAGGATGGGCCTTAATCCTGTTACTGGAGTCCTTTATAAGCAGAGTGAACTTCAGAGAGAGAAAGCCACAGGGAGCAAGAATCTGAAATTCAACAGAACCTGCAAGAGAACTGAGAGGCCAGGAGAGGCCGCCATGTGCATGGCCATGTGACAGAGGAGCCCAGGACCAGGGATCGCCGGCAGCCAGCCCAGAACGCCAGTCTTCAGGGAGAAAGCATCGCCTCCACGGTGCCTCGACTCGGGCTCTTCCTAGCCTCAAAATTCCCATTGTTTAAGCCAATCCATAGCATGGTACTTGCTGGAGCAGCCAAGCAAGGTCTTCAAGACCAGAACTTTGATATATAAATGATTTCAAGTCATCTGCCCTCCGGGAGACCTTGGTTTTGCTGATTGAAATTTATGGTGCCATCACCACAAGGAGAACTTGGGAGCCTTTTGCTTGGGGCCGGTCACATTAGTCACTGCCAGGAATTTTTGAAAATAAATTATATTTGTTTCTATTTTCAGAAAGTCAGGGAACATCTCAGTTTTAAAGCATCACCCCCTTTTCTTTTTTTTTTCTTTCCGTCCAACTCTTACCCACACGCCACCGGGGTCAAATCTAGGAGTCTTCGTTCTCAGAGATCGTCTCGCTGCCTCTCACTGCCCGTGCCAGTGGGTGGGAGCTGGCTGAGGGCTGGGAGCAGGCACCACAGCTCCCAGAGCACTGGCTGCCCACAGCCTGCCCTTGTCCCAGGCCAACTCAACAGAAACTTGCTCTGAACCCTCCTGCTGGGCAGACTCCAAATGATGTCGGCTCACTCACAAGTCCTCGAATGAAGGAGAGACCTCACTGCAGACTTCGCGTGACCTTGGATTACAGCCCCAGACGACGACCCTGACAACTCAGGGTGCCGCTGCCAGTCCCAACACCACGACCACCACACGTTGCCTTGCAGGGGCCACGAGCCAGCCTGTGCTCCTGAGCACCGTTCCATAAAGGCTGTGGCGTCTCGTGAGACGGGGTGTTTCCTGGGACCTTCAGAGAGAGCCCTTTTAGTAGCATGACTGTGGGGTGATAAGACAGACACCGTTCTGGGCGCAGGGCTCTCGTTTGTGGTTTAGTGGCTGGGTGACCACAGGGAGGGAAACTCTTGCTCCACTTTATTTCTTCATCTTTGAAGCAGGGGTAAGAACAGGCCCTTAACCATTGATAGTGAAGCCGTTCAGACGGTGGGAAGCACTGGAGTTAAGCTCGAGCGTCTTTGCTGTGGACTGGTCTGAGGAGTGGACAGGCAAGCCATGTCTGCAAAAGAGGGGTCGGTGAGAAAGCAGGCCCTGGAGGGGGTGGGCGAGGATGAGCGCAAGGGCTCCATGGGGCTCCCCAAAACTCTGCCAGCAGGACTGAAGATGCCAGCTCTGGGTGCGACTTGAGCGACAGTTTAGGCGGCTTCTTCCCTTTCCCATTTTTTAAAGCAAGGAATCTGAAAGCAAGAAGGATGAGGGAACTAAACCAAGATCACGGAGACAGAGCGGGTTCAGGACAGGGACCCAGTGCTCACTGGAGGGGCTCTTCACCCCGTGGAGTGCACTTTATGAATGAAGGCTTTGCTGGAGTGAAGGGAAGAGAAGGAGCCTATTGAAATAGCTTCTCGGCGTCTGTCTTCCCACTTGCTTCACACCCACTCCCTGTTACAGGTGTTGCCAGCAGCGCATTCTGGCTTGGGGTTCCATCTTCTAAAAGCTGTGCTTGTTACTGTTATTCATAACCCTCATGACAGCCATTTCTAGAGACCCCGGAATCAGTCGTGGGGGTTTAACATCTTCTTCTCTAATGCTTGGGGAAAATCGCTGACATGAAGTTCACTGTAGCCAGTGGAAATGAAGAAATGGAGAAAAGCTCAGGGACGAGAGTGCGCGTTGAAGGAGTGGAAGGAGCCGGAGGGTCTGCAAGTCTGGGGGTGGGTGTGGACGCCCCGCAGGAGACAGGAGGAGGCTGTGTGTGGGCAAGGCGGGGAGGGAAGTGGAGGCAGCAGGGCAGTCAGGGAGGAGCTGGCCATCCTGAGAGCCAACCCAAGCCTGCTCTCAAATGGATGGAAACCAAGAGCTGGTTGAGGTGGGTGGATTCTGTGTGTGTGTTTGGGAAACTGGGGAAGGACCTTTCTGGAGGTTTGTGAGGCCAATTGCCCATAGGAGGCTGAAAGAACGAAAAGCAAGAAGGAAGTTGCAGGCAGGTTCAGAGGTTCAGAAGGGGCTGTCACACACCATTAGCAGCTGTGGAATTAGGCTTGGCTGACGTTAAACAGATGCCTAAACTGCACACTCAGGGTGACATCTGCGTGGCAGAGAGGTGACGGAATTGAAGTTCAGAGAGGTTAGGCAACTCAAACTTGGAAAGAAATGGAAGTACTTGGAGTTACATACAATCTTTTTTCCCCCTCAAATTTCAAAGCCCATTATGCTGAGTTAGCACTTTTCTGTATATTCTCTATTGTGGCTGTCTGTTTACCCCAATAGAGTTTTAAAATGCCTGCAATTATTCCACTCCCAGTATTCAACAAATAGAATTGTCATGACGGAGCTCTTTCCTTGAAGATGCAGAGCTTATTGCCTTCTCATGAGTCTGGGCTGACCTTTGGCAATAAAATGCAGCGGAAGTGACCATTTGCCAGGTCTACGTGTATGCCTTGCACGCCTCCTCTCACTTTCTTTGTTTTTTCTTTTTTTTTTTTTTTTTTT
>JAQZBX010067548.1:0-15915 GCA_029593785.1 Cabassous unicinctus
CCTAGATGAGTGTAGCAGTTTGGCATTGTTTATGAATTCCAAAAATAGATATTGGATTATGTTTGTAAACTGGTCTGTTCCCCTAGGTGTGATTAAATTATGATTAGAGCATTGATTGGGCCATGTTAGTAGGACGTTGAGTCCCTACCCCACCAAGAGGGCAGGGACTCACAGAGAAAATGACAAGACAGAGGAGTTAGTTGGAGTTTTGATCCTGGAGCCCAGGAAGAAAGCACACAGAGAAGCAGTTATGTGAGGAAAGAGAGAAGGATCCATTAGACACAGCAGAGGCCCCGGGAAGAAAGACAAGCCATTCACCTGACAGTTTACAGCTGGCTTTGTGGAGAGAACACAGCAGCTGAGCCTGGAGAGAAACGAGCCCTGGGAGAGAGACAAGACTTGTACCAGCCTGCGGCAGAGATTGGAAGAAGCTGGGACCACAGAGCCTCGGAGGAGGAGGAAGACTGAACCCTCACAGACATCGCCCGCTATCTTGTGTCAACACGTGTCAACAGACTTTGGTGAGGGAAGTAATTTATGCTTTATGGCCTGGTAACTGTAAGCGTCTACCCTAAATAAATACCCTTTATAAAACACAACAGATTTCTGATACTTTGCTTCAGCACCCCTTTGGCTGACTAATACAAAGAGCTTCTTGTTTGATTGGAAAATAGAAACAGAGAAGAATTGCCATAAGCTCCCAACAACACATCCATCACCTCACCCATTCTATGGACGAACTGTCAGTGCTTTAATTTAAGTCTACTTTGGGCAGTGCATCCTACCCGTCTTCTCTACTCAAGGTCATCACTATGGTCTCTGGCTAAGCTCTCATTTCTTGCTTGCATCATCACTTTTTGCCTCTTAAACGGGTCCTTCTACCAGCATACAGGCATACTAGAATTTATTGCAGTAAACAAAATACTTTAACCACATTCCCCTACATACTAATTTTTTTACTGCTTATCTTTAAAGCAAAGCTCCTGCAAAACTTGTTTTCTACTCTCCATTCCCAGTTCCTTTCTACATTCTGTCTTGAGTTCATTGCAATCAGATTTTTGCCCCAACATTCCCCCCAGACTGTTTTTATCAAATTCATGAATAATAATCATTTTTCTAAATCCACTGATCAGTTCTCAATTCTTGGCCCATCAATAGCATTTACACAGTTGAAACACTTTCTTCTTTTGGATTCCAGAGTACCACACTCTTCTGGTTTCCAACTGAAACTTCTCAGTCTCTTTTGTTCATTCTCCCTGATCTACTCAAACTTTAAAATTGGGGTGCTTGGGAAGTGGATGTGGCTCAACCAGTTGGGTGCCCACCTACCACCTGGGAGGTCCCGGGTTTGGGTCCCAGTGGCTCCTAAAGATGAGCAGACGCCACACCTGCTGCAATGAGCTAGATGCTGTACCTGCTGCTACAAGCAGATGCCTAAACAAGCAGATGCCACAAGCCAGCAGACACTGTAGCCCGTGGGGAGTGGATGTGGCTCAGGCCGTTGGGCACTTGCCTCCCATGAGCCTCCACCCTATACCCAGACTCCCCAGCCCACACCAGGCCTGGATGCAGGCATTGACCGCCTCCCCCACTTATCTGGACAACCCAGTATAAAGCTCCTAGTGCAGCACAAAAGGTGTCTTTGGCCTCCCATGTGAATCCTCCCTGGAACCCTGCTGAGCCACAATCCTCCCCACCTTCATTGTACCAACCTTCTGTCCTGTACAGTCAGGATATAGCCACAGTTTGTTGGTGTATTTGTTGGGGCTCAAGGAGGTTATCCTGTCTAGGAGCACACTTCCAACTGGAAGCATTGCAGACCCAAACTCCTGTTCCCAGCCTAGGGTGCACAGAGCTGCAGGGGCCACAGAAGCCCAGGAGGGGCTCTGCTTAAGCACAGGGGGTGGTTGAGTCCCCTCCTCCACAGCCTGCTCCTTAAAACCTTCCCCTAGCAATCCCTGCCAGGTATTCACTGTGTATGTGTGTGTGTTGGTGCAGGGCAACTAGTGTGTTCCATGAAGTAAGAAACCTCTTTTGTTTCTCATTCTGGTGAATTTCTCATGTTTGTTGCTACTAAGGCACATTAACATTGTCGCCAGGGAGTGAAAATTTAACAAGTTAAATAGAACTGCAAAGCTTATTCTACACTGACAAAAGAAATTATGTTCCTCAATGGTTTTGTATCATAGTATCGGATCCATCTTGAGCTCACTGGAGTATATAATGTCCACACCCTACAAGGTGTGATCAAGTATCTTAGGACCTGAGCTGCCTAAGTATTTGTCTCCACCTGTCACTGTGTCTGGAGTGTGCCTTAAGCTCTCTCTCTCTCTCTCTCTCTGCATCTGTCATCACCTATATATAAAGAGGATGAAAACTGAGAGGGTTACTTTGAGGATCCTGTGGGAACCAAGTAAAGAGCTCAGAATACCTGTGCTCTCTTAAAACCTGTTTTGAATTTAAATACCCTGTAAGCAAGTCTCAGAGTAACAATTTGTAATATCAGTCCTCCCTCGATTCATTTTGCCACAACTCTTCTTCAGAGTTGTGATTTGTGTTGTTCAACCAGGTTTTTCCATCTTCCTTTTTGTAGTAGTGACAAAGCAAATGAAATCACTTCTCTATGTTACTGTTATAGGTGTGTGAAATTAGACTTCTAATGGGAAGCAGCTGGGAGACTGGGTATACTCATTTAAATTGAAAACTAATTAGAAAAACCTCACATAGAGCAGTGTTGCAACAGGAGTATGTTGGGGCCATAACCCAGGTCTTAAAATCATATTTTATGATTTTATTTTTGTCTCCACTCCATTATGAATTCTAGGATAGCAAGAAGATCTGTATAGCATCACTTTGAGTTGACCACTCCAAAGGAAAACATAAAATATAATGTCTCCCTCCACTTAGTGATTCTCAAATGGTTTGGTGGTGTTTTCTAGGTTAGGAAAAATGAGGGCCTGGATATCCCTGACATGGTAGGTCCTGGGTTCGGTTTCCAGTGCCTTCTTGAGAAGGTGAGCAGACAGATGAGAGAACCATCTGGGGGAGGGGAGGAATAAAAAAGAAATTTGGGTCCTGCAGGAGTTAGTCCACAGATCTCTTCTATTTTCTATTAAGCATCTCACTCTAGGTAATGTCATCCAGTCTCATGGTTTTAAAAACCATTTATATGCTGAGGACTGCATTATTCGTATTTCCATTCTAACCTTTCCCCTGAACTCAAGATGTATCCAACTTTCTGCTTGACATCTCTACCTGGAACTCTCAAAGGTAACTCAACACTTATTGTGTTGCAATTCAATCTCCTGATTGCCCTTCTGCACTCCACAATACTTCAACAGTTTTCTCTATCAACTTAAATCTTATCTGATGTTCAGCCATATATTACCTTATATATAGCCATAAAGGTAGTGAATGGCTGTATTTATCATGATTAGTCAATGCCCTTGTCCTAACAGGTGCTAAATTTTGGAAAATCTTTCCTACACAGAACATTATTGTCATTAATATATATTTGGTAAATAAATGAATGAATGGTTGGGATTTATCTTGGGGAATTTTGATGTCAATAATCCATGTACATGCATTGGGCAATGTGAAATACTCTATGAGGTTACATATTTTGTCTTTTGCTAGAGTAGACATATATCTAATTATTATGGGATTTTTACTTTTTTAAAATGTACTTTTAAATTAAAAATGTAGTCAATAAGGAATAAATGTGAAATCTGATTGAACAATTTAAAATTAAAATCTGCATCGGCTTATATTTTAATTTGAGTTCTTATTAATAGTTTTGCTTACCAATTATATTAAGTCATTTGTAACTTAAAATGATTGATTATTTTTAGAGTTGATCAATTCAAATTTGCTCAAAATCCAAGTGTTTTTCCTATAGCATATGTACATACTGTTGTTCTCAAAGACTGCATAGAGTTAAAATACTTGAATAGATCAGAAAGATGTAATAAACACTGAGACCATTTTTTTCTTTCTTTTAAACAGCACATTAAGTGTTCCCATTTATTAACTGGCCAGCGACCATCTAGAATTGGCTGCAAGATTTAGTTTGTGTGAGTTAAAACAATAAGCCAAATCCATCTCTCTCAAATACCATGAAGTGTTGTAAAAATATGAATTTAAAAACGAATCCTCATAAGAGTTCTAAACCAAAGTTGAACAGTAATTGCATTTTATTGCCTTTTTCATAAAGCAGCTTGGCAGAGTGTCTGGTCTTTAATGTAGTCCAGCTCACTGTATTCATATTGGAATTCCATGGAAGAATGACACTATGAAGAATATTGAACTTCTAGCAGAATCTTCTAAAATTCTGATTCCAAGATGTCATCACATTTTACCAGACTGTGAAAAATAATCTTGGTTTTACTGATGGTGCACATGTGACATTTATCCTGCCCGCAACATAATCTCAGCCAGCTCCAAATAGGAAAAGAGCAATGTAGTGACAAATGTAGGAATTAACATCTGGGTTTAGCAAGCAGTGAACAAGAAACATATGTTCGCTATTAAAATAGGATTTACCCATTTGGATTATTTTGACATTTGATTTCTGTTTTAAAAAATAACATTGCTTCAACCTTACGTTATATCATTCCTCATTTAAAGGGACTTCCAGAAATGAGTGACAGAACTAAGAAGAGCTAAAATCACAATGAATATTGCTTAAAAAATTAAAAACTACAGCTTTTTGTATATCTCAGCTAAACTCAAATATAGGCTCACATTTGGCTAGGTACTACAATCATTTGCTATAACTTTTATTACATGTCTGTATTACTCTTTATAAAGATCTTTAGTTCACAATAGACTCCCATCAAAACAGTAAAATAAAGAAACCAAAGGAATCCTTGCCATCACCATTATTGTTGCTTGAATGAAATTCCAAATATTGAAAGAAAAACAGTTTATGATAGTTTAGAGGAAGAGAAAACTAAACAAATAAAATCTAGATAGATTCGGGACTAGGATATTTAACCTGATGCTTGCAAACTCATTAAAAGAGATTTGGGGAGTAGTGTATAATTATGATCTTCATATAAGTCTATTTTCTTTGATCACCCGGTGTGTGTGTATGTGTGTGTATGTGTATAAAAGAGCAATGGAGTGAGAGAAACACAGACAGAAATAGAGATGGAGCGACCGAGAGAACCCTAGAGATTTACAGGCATGCCTCCATCTGGGCTGCATTTCTGTCTTTAGACCAAGCCCCAAGAGTGCACACTCCTGGCTAAATTAACTCTGATACTGCACTTTCAAACAGCCTCTTTACCTCTGTTCCTTGACAAAGCAAAACTGCTTAAAATTGAGCATGCCCCTAGAAGAGGACATAATACTATTTAATTTTAGCAAGTTAAGGTTGTCTAGTTCTATATGCAAGTAGCATTTCCTACTTACTTTCTCCTTTTTCCACTCACTACCATATATTATTTATGTTTATGTCTATATTTATCATCAGATAATAAGTTCCTTGAGACTGAAGTGTATATTACATTATTTTAATCTCTCCAATTTTTCAACCAAACCAATTTAAAGCTCTTAATCTAGAGTGTTACACATAATAAATGCCCAATTTTAAAAAATCTTTACAAGTTTACATAGTGATATAAAATATTGTTAAAATAGTTACACCATATAACTAAAAACAGAATGTGAGGTTTAGTATATTGGCATAATAGGACTATCTTTGCTTTTCCTATGCTGCCTTATGACAAGCAACTAAGAAAAAAGAAAAGTATTTTTTGAAGGATTTTTTTTTTAAGGATCAGAACTGTGGATTAGCATATCATAGGAGTATTCAGCAGAAATATTATACATTCACTTTCAATCCCTTATTTTATTAGGAAGAGGAAAGAAAACTTGCATATGTATGAAAACTTCCTCTGAGCAGTTCATATCACTTAAAACAATAAAAATATTATGGTATCTCTCTGATTTTATGGATTTTAATATTTATGTAGATAGCTGTTAACATATATAAGGAAAGGGGAGAACTACACCATTAATACAAAATTTAAAAAAATCTCAACATGATTTATTTTGGAATTCTTCATGTGATTTTTAGGCCAACAATGTTTCGTTAGGCTAATATTAAAATTAGTTTTCATTTCCTGAATATAAACAGAGTGATTCAGGGAGGTGTCCACAAACATGTGGAGAAGTATAAGGCTTTTCCATGATTAACCCATTCAAAGATAATTAAGAACTGACTGTATTATGTATCCCAGAGTACCTGGGTGATTAGTCAGGTCACACTGCTCATTAATGCTAATCAGCATCTGATGACATCCCTGTCAAATTTTTATTGCTCTATCATGGTATAATCTACATAATGAGCATTATATCCAGACCTGTGAAGCTCCTATGGACAAAGGGAAAGAAAAACCCACTGCATGAAGTTACGAAAGATTCTGTGAGGCCACTGGCATGGATCAACAAGGGTAAGAATATTGAAAGAGACTGTGAGCTCTTTAGGGCAGCATCTGTGTCTGATCTCATCTCTCTACTTTGTAGAGTTTCCCAAACCTGGCTGGGCGTTTGAATCATCTGGGTTATTAAAAATAACACAGATACGTAGAGATCATCCTCTACCTATAGAATCAGCATCTCTAAGGGTGGGGCCTCTGATCATACTTTTAAAACCTTCACCAAGTTATTCTGATGCAATTCATCACTAGGTAGTATTTTGGCATTTCTGGCCAGAGAGTATAAGATGTAGGCAATCAAACATTTATTGAGTGACTGAGACAGTTTTCAAAAACCGACAAGTAATACGCCAGTGTTCTGCTGTACCCACATTTAATTTTGGTTGATTCAGGATCTATTAATGCAGCATTGTTTTGTTCATTTTGTAGTACAGATAGGAAAATTCATAAATGATGCATAAGTTATACCCTTAGTTAAAGGAAAATATCTCATTGTACTCTAAGCACTCATTATGCTCAATTCAATTCAATTGATTAGTGGGGTGTAACTTTGGGAGAAGGCACACCTAAAATTTCAACTTCTTTTAGTCTAAGGCTATCATGGGACAAGAAGGGATTCTCCTCCTTATAACTCCAAAGCTAGAAGATGGTTGAAGGATTCTCACTTGGAACATATCTAGGATCTGTGATTTCACAATAGTTTTTCATGTTTGATGATGCCCCTTACTTTTCTTCTCCTTTCTTTATTTTTTTTCCCACTTGACTCATAGACCTTAATTTAATCCAAGATAAGAACAATGTGGTGCCTGAAATCTCTTCAGCCTTCCTGTGCTTAGATACTAATGGAGAGTAAAATTAACACAAAATGAAATAAAAATTGCCCTTGCAGCCTCTATAGTAGTACTTGAATGTAGCATACTATCAAATGTGAATATGATGAAACCTCTAAGCTATGTGTTGGTGGTTTTGTTCATAAATGAGTATGGTGAGAACAATGTCATTAAGTCTCGCTGTCTACACTGTGGCTTGTCAAGCTTTCCCTACCTGTATATGCCTGCCTCTTCTGCTTTCCCCTCACATAGCAGTCCTCTATTAAAACTTCTATATTAACTCATCCTTTCAGCTTTCACAGAAGATATTTATGAATTTCGTATTGAAAGCTTGCTATGGTGTGAAGACTTATGACAATATTCACTCTATTCTTACCACAGCCAAAATCAGATGCCCTTCTGTTTTGCACTTAATTGTCTCTGCTTAATTAAGCCAAAGACTGACACTTTCCATCATTTTGATTATGGGATATTTTTTCATTCATTCTGAAAGGACATTGTCTCCAAAACAGCTTTAATATAACCAACAAGGCAGCCTTATGCATGCAAAGATGACAAAACCATCCACTACCCCATTAGCACTTTCCCTTATAGACAAATGCAAAATCTATGCAGCCCTTGACCATAATATAAGTAAATGGACATGACCTTAACAGAATGTCAGCGTCAGTAAGAGACATTAAGATGTCAACATTCTATATTCCTTACTATGCAAAAGCATTTGAATCAATGAAATGAATTAATCTGCCTTGATCCTATAGGTAAGAAGCCTGTGTTATAACTCATTTCTCATTACCCATTGATTGGGAGAGAAGACCAAATATATTTATAAAAAGGTATATAATTTATAATGAGGAAGACATGCAACAGTATAAATTCAAGCATATGCAATATATCATATAGTACATTCTAGTTTTCCTATTATTTTTTATTATGAGAGCAGTTGTAGGGTTACAGAAAAGTCATGCAGCCAGCACAGAGTTCCCATACACACACCCTCACAGTATTCCCTATTATTAACATTTTGCATTAGTGTGGTAACTTTGTTGCAATTGATGAAATGATATTATAATTATACTATTAACTATAGCCCATAGCTTACATTAGGGCTCACTATGCTGTACAGTTCTATGGTAATTTTTTTTTTTTATTGTATTCAGGTAAGATATGTACAACCTAAAAGTTTCTATTTTTATGCACTTTCAATTATACAATTTGGTGGTGATAATTATATTCACAATGCTGTGCCACCATCACCACCATCCATTACCAAAACTTTTCCATCACTCCAAACAGGAACACAGTAGTGACTGATTTAGCATTAACTCCCTATTCCCAACCTCCACTCAGCTCCTGGTAAATTGTATCCTAGTTTCTGACTTCATGAATTTGCATATTTTAATATTTCAAATAAGTGAGATCATACAATATTTGTCCTTTTTGATTGGCTTACTTCACTCAACACATCTTCAAGGGTATCCATGTTGTAGCATGCACCTGAATTTCATTCCATTTTATGGCTGATTAATAGTCCATTGGATGTATATAGTGCATCTGTTGATGGAAATTTGGGTTGCTTCCACCTCTGGCTACTGTGAATAATGCCACTATGAATATCAGTGTGCAAATATCTGTTCTGGTCCCTGCTTTCAATTCTCTTTTGCATATACTGGAAGCTGTATTGCTCGATTATATGGTAATTCTATACTTTACTTTCTGAGGAACCACCAAATTTTTTCCCACAGATCATTTTACAATCCGACCAACAATACAAGGGTTCATATTTCTCCACACCCTCTCCAACACTTGTTATTTTCCATATTTTCAATAGTATCCATTCTTGTGGGTATGAAATGGTATATCACTGTGGTTTTCATGAGCATTTCCCTAATGGCTAATGATGCTGAGCAGTTTTTCATGTGCTTATTGGAAATTTGTATACCTTTTTTGGAGAGATGTCTATTCAAGTCCCTTGCTTATTTCTTATATGGATTGTTTGTCTTTTTGTTGTTGAGTTGTAGTGGTTCTTTATATATTATAGATATTAAACCCTTATCAGATAATGGTTTCCAAATATTTTCTCAAATTCTGTAGGTTATCTTTTTTCATTTTGTAATAAGGTTTAATATCAGAAATCTTCCAACTTTGCTCTTTTTCAAGATGGTTTTAGCTATTTGGGGCTCCTTAAACATCCATATAAATTGAATGATTGGCTTTTCCAATTGTGCAAGAAAGGCTGTTGGAATTTTTATTGGAATTGGGTTGAATCTGTAAATTGCTTTGGGTAGAACTGACATCTTAACAATATTTAGTCTTCCACTCTATGACCACAGAATGTCCTGCCATTTATCTAGGTCTTCTTTAATTTCTTTTAGCAATGTTTTGTAGTTTTCCATGTACAAGTCCTTTACATCCTTGGTTAAATATATTCCTAGATATTTGATTCTTTTAGTTGCTATTGTAAATAGATATATTTCTTGATTTTTTCTAGATTCTTCATTACTAGTGTATAGAAACACCACTGATTTTGGGGTGTTGGTCCTGAACCCAACCACTTTACTGAACTTGTTATTAGCTCTAGTAGCTACATTGTGGATTTTGCAGGAGTTTCTGTATATAGGATCATGTCAAAATAGGGACAGTTTTACGTCTTCCTTTCCAATTTGGATGCCTTTTAGTTCTTTTTCTTGCCCAATTTCTCTGGCAAGAACTTCCAGTACATTGTTGAATAACAGTGGTGACAGTGGACATCCTGGTCTTGTTCCTGATATTAGGGGGAAAACTTTCAGTATTTCACCATTGAGAATGATGTTGGCTATGGGTTTTTTATATATGTCCTTTATCATTTTGAGGAAGTTTTCTTGTATTCCTAATTTTCTGAGTTTTTTAAATCAAGAAGGAGTGCTGGATTTGCTAAATGCCTTTTCTGCATCAATTGAAATGATCGTGTGTGGTTTTTTTCCTTTGTTCTATTAATGTGGTGCATTACATTGATTGATTTTCTTATGTTGAACCACCCTTACATACCTGGAATAAATTCTTCCTTGATCATGGTGGCTGATTCTTTTAATGTGCTATTGGATTTAGTTTGCTATTATTTTGGTGAGGATTTTTGCATCTATATTCATGAAGAATACTGGTCTTTGATTCTCTTTTCTTGTCATATTTTACCTGGCTTTGATCTTAGGGTTATGTTGGCCTCATAGAATGAGTTAGGAAATGTTCCCTTCTCTTTAAATTTTTGGAAGAGGTTGGGTATGATTGGTGTTAATTCTTCTTTGAATGTTTGATAAAATTCACCAGTGAAGCCATCTGGTCCTAGGCTTTTCTTTGTTGGAAAGTTTTGGGTTAGTGATTCAATCTCTTTACTTGTTATTGGTCTGTTGACATCTTCTATTTCTTCTTAAGTCAGAGTAGGTAGTCTGTGTATATCTAGGAATTTGTCCATTTTATCTAGGTTATCTAATTTGATGGTGTACAGTTTTACATAGTATCCTCTTATAATCTATTTTAATTGTATGGTATTCGTAGTAATGTCCCCCTTTCATTTTTTATTTTATTTGCATCCTCTCTTTTTTCTTTGTCGAATTAGCTAACTGTCAATTGTATTTCTGCCCTAATTTTTGTTATTGCCTTCCTTCTACTAACTTTGGGCTTAATTTTCTCAACTTTTCTAGTTCCTACAGTTGTGAGGTTGGGTTTCTGAATGAGATCTTTCTTCTTTTATAATTTAAGCACTTAGAGCTATAAATTTCCCACCCAACACTGCCTTTGATACCTCCTACGTTTTTATATGTTGTGTTTTCATTTTTCTGTGCTTTCAGATATTTTCTAATTTCAGTTGTGATTTCTTCTTTGATCCACTGGTTGTTTAAAAGTATGTTGCTTAATTTCCACTTATTTTTGAATTTTCTAATTCTCCCTCTGTTATTGATTTCTAGGGTCATTCCATTGTGGTCAAGGGAGATACATTGTATGATTTCAATATTTTTAAATTTATTAAGATGTGTTTGTGAACCACCTGATGAGAGTAGAGAGTACCTAGAGAAAGACCCAAATGCACTATAGAAGACTATGTATTATGCTGTTGTAGGGATAAGTAAGATTTCTATATGACTGTTAGCTCTAGTTGGTTTACAGTATCATTAAACTCTTGTATTTCCTTATTTATATTATATCTACATGTCCTATCCATTATTGTTTTGATGTTTCCTACTATTAATTTAGAATTGTGTATTTCTTCTTTCAATTCTATCAATATTTACTTTATATATTTTAGGGCTCTGCTCTTAGGTGCATATATATTTATAATTGTTATGTCTTCTTGTAGAATTTTTTCAGTAAATAATGTCCTTCTTTGTCCCTTATAATAGTTTTTGACTTAAAGTCTATTTTATCAGATATTAGGATAGTTTATCCCAGCTCTCTTTCAGTTACTATTTGCATGGAATATTTTTACACCCTCTAACTTTCAACCAACTTATGTCTTTGAATGTAAGGTGAGTCTCTTATAAACAGCATATAGTTGGGTCATACTTTTTTATCCATTCTTCCAATCTCTGCATTTTGACTGGCAAGCTTAATCCATTTACATTTAAATTAACTACTGATAATGTGGGCTTATTTTTGCTATTTTTCTATTTTGTCTTTGTAAGTCATAACTTTTGGGCTCTCAATTCTTCCATTACTCCATACTTTCTCATATATTTGATTTTTTTAGTGAACTCTTTTAGTCCATTCTCATATCCTTCTGTGTGTATTTTTCAGATATTTTCTTTGGTTACCTTAGGGATTAAATTTAACATATTAAATCTATAATGATCACATCTGATTTGATACCAACATAACCTTGATATCATATACGAGTTATGTTTGGTATATACCTCTCTGTTGCAAGTTATATTGTTTTACATTGTGTGTCCAAAAGGATAGATTTATCATTCCTTTTGATGCATTTGTATTTCAGTATCTAAAGAACTAAAAAGTGGAATTACATACCAAAAATACAATACACTAGTGCTGTATACACCAGTAATTTATAAATTACCTATATAGTTACCTGTACCAGAGATCTTTAATGCTTTATGCTACTTCTATCAACAGACTAGGGTTCTTTACTTTAAATTTGAAGAAATTTGCTTAGGGCAGGTCTAGTGGTGACAGACTCCCTCAGTTTTTGTTTATCTGGAAAAGGCTTAGTCTCACCCTTATTTATGAAAGACAGACTCACCAGATATGAAATTCTTTTCTTTCAGCACTTTAAATATTTCATTTCACTGGTCTTGCTTCCATGGTTTCTGATGACAAATTGGCACTTAATCTTATTGGGGGCACCATTGTATATAACACATTGCTCTTCTCTTGCAGCTTTCAGAATTCTCTCCTTGTCCTTGGCATGTGACAGTTTGACAGCAATGTGTCTGGGTATGGTTCTCTTCAAGTTTATCCTGTTTGGGTTTTGCTTGGATTCTTGAATGTGTATGTTCATGTCTTTTGTTAAATTCAGGAAGTGGTCTGCCATTATATCTTTGAATAGTCGTTCTGTCCCTTTCTTTCTTTTTTGGATTTCTATATTTGTATACTGGTATGGTGGATTGTGTCTCAGAAGTCTCTTGGGCTCTACTCACTTTTCTTCATTCTTTTTTCTTTCTGTTCCTTAGCCTGAATAATTTCAAGTCTTATCTTCAAGTACTCTGATTCTTTATTTTGTCAGTTTCACTCTGCTGTTGAACCCTCTAAGGGATTTTTAATTTCATTTATGTGGTCTTCAACTCCAGTAATTCTACCTGATTCTTGTTTATAATTTCTATCTCTTTGGCAAGATTCTCATATTGTTCAGTTATCATTTTCCTGATATCCTTTTTTCTTTCTCCATGTTTTCCTTATCTCTTTGAGCATACCGAAGATAATTTTCAAAAAAAATCTTTGTTATGTACAAAGTCTGATATTCTTTGTTTATGGTCTCTGAAGTTTTATTTTGGTCCTTTGTATGGGCCATCATTTCCTATTTCTTTGTTTGTCTTGTAATCTTTTGTTGTATACTGTACATTTTAATATTTTAATATGTTAACTCTGGAATTTGGTCCTTAAGGTATCTGTTTCTTAATTTTGTATCCAGCTAGTGATATGACAGAGATTCCCTCGAGTGCCAGGAGCTATCAAAAACAAACAACCAAAGACAAAAAAATGCCTTTCACAGTCTTTGCAAATTGGCTTTATTTTTGGCTGCTGTTGTCCTTCAAAATTTAGTCCTCCTACCATGAAGATCAGCCTGAGGCAAAAGCATCGATCCTCTCAATATTATCTGAGCAAACATCCCATCCTGGTCATGGGTTTATGGTTTTAGTAATTCCCTTGTTTATAGGGATTGGAATGTCCCCTCTACTTCCTTTGAAATAGACTTACCCCAACCTCTCCTGGTTGCTCTTTTGTGTCTTGCAGCTGATATACCTTAGCTCCAGGCCACTTCAAATTGTTTCTTTACAATTGCTTTAACTTCTACAACTTGCTTCTGCCTGCAGGCAAGTTCTGGGAAGACAAGCCAGAAACATGTGTCCTGGTTTAGTCCTTCAAGCTGCCACTGGCTAGACTGTCATGGAAATATAGACACTCCAATATGCACATAAGAGGTACTCTGCTCTTTCTTGAACAGGGCCATGGACTTATAATGAAAAGACAGGCTGGCTCCACTCCGTGACTAAGAGGGGTCTGGAGAAGGGCCAGCAAGGGCAATACAACTTCTCCCACTCCTTTTAAGCTGTGTTTTCTTGATTTGGCACTTGTCCTGTTACCATAAGCCTCTGTTTTCTGGAACTCGGAATAAGATGGCATTGACAGTTTTTGGTAGTTGTTCAAAGATTCTGTGGGGGAACAGAATGCTGGAGTTCTGTTTGTCTAGCACAACTTTTCCCTGGTATCAATTTACTAACTCCTCTTTGTCTTTTAATAACAACTTGAATGCCATACCCTCTGGGATGCCTTCTCTAACTCACTCGGAATTGATTTAATTATTCCTCCTTATATGCTCAGGCACTTGTCCTTTGATACAAAACAGCATCGCCAGCTGAGAGTTTAAAAGCCTTGACATAATACTGTAGAAAAATGTTCCTGAATCCATATTTGCTAAGAACCAATAATATAGTAGGATACCTGAGTACTCACTATATTGTAGGCCAAATGACTCAACATGTCCAAACTGGACCAGAAAATGAAAAGATGTTTATAGTCAAGAAAATGGTTCTCAAAATTTAGCTTGAAGGTTTTGTTAAAACACAGATATCTGAGCCACATCCTCATAGTTTCTGATGAATTAGGTCTAGAATGAGGCTGAGAATTTGCATTTCTTCTAAGTTCCCTGGTGATGTTGATGTTGGTGGTCAAGGAGCAATGCCTTGAGACCCACTGGTCTTAGGAACTGGTAAAAGGGATTTAAAATTTTCACCTCTTGCTTCTTTACTATATGCAATCCAATTAAGTTGATATTGAAAATCCTGGTTTTCTCTAATAGTCATTAAGAATTCCCCTTCCTTAAGGGGATCAATTTCATCATCAAATCACAATATTGCCCAATTGGGAAGCACAGCAATAAGCCAACATACTGAATCAATGAGCTTTATTCAGTTAGGAGGCAATTTTGAATATACACATTAATATATTGTATTTTTAAATTTAGAAATGTTTGTAGGCATATATTGATTTAATCTATTAATAGCATGTAATTAAAGTAATTCAAATCATGACTGGAGTAGTAACCTCATCTCAAGCTCCAAGTGGAGAATAAAGATTTTTGATTTGATAGCTAATTATTCTAGCAGAAGAACTTTTATCATTGATATAAAGGCAGTGGGCAACAGAAGTTCTGAGGGGAGGGAGAGGGAAAAATAGGTATAAAATGGGGGTATTTTTAGGACTTTGGAATTGTCCTGCATGACATTGCAATGATGGATACAGGCCATTATACATTTTGCCATAATCTACAAAATAGTGTGGGGCAGAGTGTAAACTATAATGTAAATGATAGTCCATAGTTAGTAGCAATGCTTCAATATGTGTTCATCAATTGTAACAGATGTACCAAACTAATGAAAGATGTTCTTAATGCAGGAAAGTGTCAGAGGGGGAGGGGGTGGGGCATATGGGAATCCCCTATATTTTTTTATGCAACATTTATGTAATCTAAATCTTCTTTGAAAAAAATATGTAAAAAAAACTTCAGGAAGTGGCTGTGGCTCAAGCAATTGAGCTCCTGTTTATCATATGGAAGACCTGGGTTCGATCCCCGGGACCTCCTGGTAAAGAAGGAAAAAGAAAAAGGGATCCCAGACCTGTGTGGTGCAGAGAGGTATAGGCCCCTGCGTGGAGAAGCAATGCACCAAAAAGATGATGATGCAACCAGATACAAAAAAAAACCAAAAAACAAAAAACTGAATTAGTACTGAATTTCTGGTTTGGGGTGATGTTAAAGTGTTTGTAATGGATGGTGGTGATGGCAGCACATCATTGGTCAACATAATTAACAATACTGGGAAGCAGATGTGGTTCAAGCATCGAGCTTCTGCCTATCACATGGGAGATCCTGGGTTTGGTTCCCAGTGCCTCCTAAAGAGAAGACGAGCAGACACAGAGCACACAGTGAATGGATA
>JAQZBX010067549.1:0-15926 GCA_029593785.1 Cabassous unicinctus
AATGATATACTTCAATAAAATATATATATATATTTTAAATAAAATATGGAATATATAAAAAATCCTACTACTCAACAATAAAAAGACAAATAATTCAATTTATAAATGGGCAAAAGACTTGAGTAGACATCTCTCCAAAGAGGATATACAAATCACTAAACAGCACATGAAAAGATGCTCAATATCTTCTAAGAGTTTTATAATTTATAATGAACATCAATAGCTATGAGGGAAATGCAAATTAAAACCACAATGAGATACTCTTTCATACCCACTAGTGTGTCTACTATTTAAAAAAAAAAAAAAAAGAAAGAAAATTACAAGTGTTGGAGAGGATGTGGAGAAAATGGAATAGTCATTCATTGCTGGTGGTAATGTAGAATGATGCAGTCACTGTGGAAGACGGTTTAGCAATTACTGAGAGAGTTAAGTATAGAATTACCATATGACCCAGCAATCCCACTTCTAGGTAAATACCCAAAAGAACAGAAAGAAGGTACTCGAACAGATATTTACACATCGATGTTCTGTTCATAGCGGCATTATTCACAATTGCCAAAAGATGGAAGCAACTCATCAATTGATGAATGGATAAATGAAATGTGGTACATACATACAATGGAATATTATTCAGGCATAAAAAGGAAAGAAGTCCTGATACATGCAACAACGTGGGTGAACCCTGAAGACATCATGTTGAGTGCAATAAGCCAGATACAAAAGGACAAATAGTGTATGATCTCACTGATACGAAACAATTAGAATAAGCAAACGCAGAGTCAGAATCTAGAATATAGGTTATCAGGAGCTAGGGTTGGAGGTAGGGAACGGGGAGTTAATGCTTAAATTGGACAGAGTTTCTATTTGGGTTGATTGTAAAGTTTTGGTAACAGATGATGGGTGATGGTAGCAAAACATTGTACATGTAATTAACGGCACTGAATTATATATGTGAATGTGGTTACAAGTGAAGTTTTAGGTTGTACGTATGTTACTAGAATAAAAGTTTTTTTTAAAAACATAGGACTGTACAACACACTAAGCCCTATAGTAAACGATGGACTATAGTTAATAGTACAATTATAAAAATGTTCTTTCATAAATTGTAACAAAGGTACCACTCCAATACAAGGTGTGAAGTTCCTGCTGGGGAGAATTGGCGTGGTTTTGTTTCCTTTTCAGGTGTTAATAATAGAGCAGTATATTGGAACTCGGTATTTTATGTATTTTATGCATGATTTTCCCGTAAACCTACAACTTCTCTAATTATAAAAAACAAACAAAACACCCACACTGTCAAGAAAGTGAAAAGACAACCCCCAGAATGGGAGAAAATATTTGCAAAGCCAGTATCTGATAAGGAACTTGTATCTAAAATGTATAAAGAACTCTTAGAAATCAATAATAACAACAACAACAATAACAAAATAACCCAGTTAAAAATGGGCAAAGGATCTGAATAGACATTTCTCAAAAGAAGATATACAAATGGCCAATAAGCACATGGAAAGATGCTCAACATGATTAGTCATCAGGGAAATGCAAATCAAAACCACAATGAGAAACTACTTCACACCTAGGATGGCTAAAAACAAAAGGACAGAAAACAAGTGTTGGTGAGAAAGGGGGGAACTGGAGCCCTCATACACTGCTGGTGGAAATGTAAAATAGTACACCACTTTGCAAAGTGTCAGGCAGTTCCTCAAAAAGTTAAGCACAGAATTACCAGATGACCCAGTAATTCACCTTGTAGGTATATATCCCAGATAAATGAAAACACATGTCCACACAGAAACGAGAACATAAAATATTCATAGCAGCCTTACTCATGATACCCAAAATGAGAAACAACCCAAATGTCCCTTACCTGATGAATAGAAAAACAAAATGTGATTTACCCATGCAATGGAATATTATTCCACCATAAAAAGTAATGAAGTACTGATACATGCCTACATTATGGATGAACCTTGAAAAGATTATGCTAAGTGAAAGGAGCCAGTAACAAAAGAGCACATATTATATATATGATTCCATTCATGTGAAATGTCCAGAATGGGCAATTAGTGGTTGCTTAAGGCTGGTGGAGATGGGGGCATTAGGTAAATGATAACTAAAGAGTATGGACTTCATTTTGAAGTGATGAAAATGTTCTAAAATTGATTGTGTTGGTTGCACAACTATGAATGTAATAAAAACCACTCAATTGTACACATTAAATGAGTGGATTATATGGTATGTGAATTATATCTCAGTAAAGCCACTATAAAAAAAACTCAACACAACAGAAATCACAACAAATGTAAATGGGTTTGTGGTAATTGGATTATGTACCCTAAGCTAGAGATGTTCTTCATGGGTGTGAACTCACTGTAAATAGGACCTCTTGAAGATGTTCTTTTTGGTTAAGGTATGGCCCACTGAATGAGGTTGAGTTTTAATCTGGATTACTGAAGGCCTTTATTAGCAGAAGAGATTCTGACAGAGAGAGAGAAAGAGAGAGAGCCACAGGGAGGCGCCAGAAGCCCAAAGTCAGTGGGAACCTGGAAGAGAAAGGAGATGACATCACCGTGTGATGGGAAAGCCAAGGAACCCAAAGATTGCCAGCCAGCCATAATGCTACAAATTCCGGGAGGCACCATGTCTTCCAGCTCCCAAACCCGTAAGACAATAAATTCCTGTTATTTAAGCCAAAACCAGTTTGTGGTCATTGTGATTTCCGCCTAGCAAAATTAAGACAAGATTAAACTATCCAGTTAAAAGGGGAAAAAAGACATCTAGCAAGATTCAGCATGACATAGGGCTGGTTCTAGGACAAATGACTCAATCTGTCTTTGGCATCTGCCAACATTTCTTATCACCCCAAACTCTCATTCCTTGGTAATGGCAGGCCACAGGGATATTGTGTCTTTACACAATAAAGACAGGAAGCTACCTCGAGCGGAAGTTGCTCACTCCCTCTGGGGGCCTGGGTGAGGTCCACCTGCCCATAGCTGAAGGCACTCGGAATCAAGTGGAATGCATCCATCTAACAAGCAAGTGACCCCAAAAGAGTGTTCCTTACGTTCTCTGTGCCTGGGAGGGGACGCTGGGTGAGGTGACTGGAAACTGCCACTCCTCAGGCTGAATAGGCACAATCAGTACAAGGAAGCCACTGACCAGGCAGTCGGAAGAACAAGACAGATGATACAGGTCATTTATAGCACTTTTTTGGTATTGGACCATGGAACAAGGCCTCCATTCAGAGTCCTTCGGGTTTGCTTAGACTTCAAGAGCATAGACCCTGGGGTTTGAATCTTGGCTCATTGGGTACTAGCTGGGTGACCTTGGGAAGTAGGGTCCCTCAGTGCCTCAGTTTCCTCACCTGCAAAATGGAGATAATAATAGAACTTATCTCACAGGTAGAGCTTAGAATTGTGCCGGGCACATGTAAAGAGTTCTAGATGTGTTCAATCTCATTATTTATTGGTAGTTATTAAGTTGACAAAGCCCTTTCATAGCCCTAATCTTAATTTGATCTCACAGTAACCTGAGAGATGGATGGGGATTGTTGCTCTCCTTTCCCAGACAAGGAAAATCAGGTCCAAAGTGGAGAAGTGAATCGCCCAAGGATCCACAGGTGGTTAGTGGAGGGCCAGCATTCGAACCCAGGTCTCCTGGATCCAAGACCAGGGGCCTCCTGCTCAGCACACCTGAGACAACTTCCGGGGACCCAGATTACAATGTTTACCTGGCCACTAACTAGCTGTGTGACCTTGGACAAGTCACTCAACTAACACTTTCAGCTTTTTTCATCTGTAAAGTGAAAGGGCTGAACCATAGAGGTGAAAGTTAAGATCCCTTGTTGAGCTCACATCCAGTAAACCCAAGACAAGTGAAAGCAAACTGGCCATGAGCAACCTGAAAAGCAGGGCAAGAAGGTTTTACTAGCATCTTTTTTAGTCTACAGCAACCTAAGTACACCTGACATCCAGGCAGAAGGGTTGGTAACCACAAGGCCATGACAGTGCCCCCTATGCATCCTCAGAAGGACTGCAAAAGGAGAGGTCCCTGCAGTGTCACACTATGAGGGTTCCAGGGATTTTATTTGGAAATCTGGAGTAAAGGAACAGGTGACCCTAGGCCAGTGATAAAGTTGGGAGCATGTGGGTCCTATGTGCTGTGTTGTGAGAAAGCACCAAGTGAGTCAGTTACTTGTCAACTGCATCACTGGTCAGGGTGAAAGCAGCTGTCTGAGCCAGGTGGCAAGAAGGGTTTGGTTTTGGATGATGGTTGGAGTCAGGGTGGATGGGCTATTTGAATGGAAAATACCACCTGAAACGGCAACAATTCCTGATTACAGAGAGGTGGCTCCTGCTAGAGGGAGACGTCTTAATAGTGGCCAGCTTCTCAAAGAAGCCCATGCACATGGAACAAACTCAGCTTGGAGTGTCAGGATAAAAGTGGATGATAGAAGTGGAAAAAACGTTAAAAACAAAACAAAACACACACACACACACAGCTGTACGGAAAGAGTCAATGAGCAAATAATTAAACACTTTGACTATTTTTGGAAATTTGTCATCCTGATATATTCATATTCCACATGCAAAAGAGAATCATTTTTGACCCCTGTAAGCACATCTGGCAAAAAAGGTGTAAGGTTGGCCTGGGAGATGGAGAAGAGTGGCCATTTGAAATTTCAGTCCAATTAAAACTGCATGTCATGCTCCATTGCTTTTTTCTCTTAGTGATGTTACTGCTTCTCAAACTTTAGACGTCCATCATCACATTTGCTGAATGCTCAGGGGATGAAACCCAGGAGGGTGGTTGGAAGTGCTTTGGAGGACGGGGAAGCTTGGGACAAAAGGAAGCGAGTGGGTATGGGAGGAGGGTGTTCTTAGAAGAGACAGAAAGGCCCAGATCCAGGAAGCAACCGCGTGTGCTGGGGTGGGAGCTGCTAAGAGGGGGAGACAGAGAGGCAAGGGGCCAGTGGACTACGCAGCTGGCCCCGCCAGTTACCGGGTCTGGGAAGGGATCTGAGGAAGCTTCAAGGTGGAGGGCCACCCTGCCATGAAGGATTCATTTTGAGGGGGTCGGGAGGGGCCAAACGCAGGATCGAGATGAGAAACGGAGAGAACGTGCCCGTCCCAGCGCTTCAGCAGGACTGGTTCTTCCTAAATCCCTGCTTCCTGGGCTGGCCTGGGGTGCTGAGGGTCACTTGGCGACCCCGTCACGGAAAATCACTGGCCCCGGAGCCCCGGTGATCAGAAACGTTATCGCAGCCACGTGAGAACCACGTATGGCACAGGGCCCCCTCGCTCCCCACGCGTCCCGCCCCCAGGAGGACCCCCATGGCCGGGTCGGGGGGGCCTCGGGATGCTGGCCGCTGCCTGACGGGTGGGACACCCCCACACACGCGGGCCCCACCCCCGCTCCCAGTCCCCACGCGGTCCCCGTCCCCACGCGCCCCCCACGCGCTCCTCGTCTCCCGCGGATCCGGTACCCCACGCCCCCGTCCTCCACGCGTCCCCAGGGTCCCACGCGCCCCCCGCGCTCCCGTCGCCCCTGCTTCCTCCGTCCCCTCCGCGGCGCCCCCCGCCGGGTCCCGGGTTCCCCGCGGAGACCCTCCCTCCGCGGAGACCCTCCCCCCACGGAGACCCTCCCCCAGCGGCCCGCGCCCGCGCGGCGCCGCTACCTGGATCTCGTGGATGCGGCTGAAGCCGTCCCTCCAGAAGAACTCGCGCAGGTTGGCGAGCGTGCGGGGCCCCGGCATGGCGGCCAGGCTCTTGGGCCCCCCGCCCGGGCGCACCGCTCCTTTGTCCTCGGCCCGGGCCCGCGCCCCGGGCGGCAGCCGGGCGCCCGAGAGCGGGGAGCCGCCGCCCGCCGCGGAGGGCCCGAGCCCCGGCCCGCAGCGCGCCCGCGGGAGCCAGGCCAGCAGGGCCATCTCGGGGGCTGGCTGGGCCCGGTCCTGGCAGGCGACTTTTTGTCTCGGGGGCTGCCCTTTGCCTCTGTCCTCCGTTTTGCCTGGTACGAGCCGCCCTTCTTCAAACTCATACTGCCTGGGCATCAGTTTACACAGACCATTATTAAAAGCTCCCTCCCCTAGGGCTGGAAAAGGGGTGGTCTGAGATTAGACTGGAAGAGAATGAGGCTGTTATTATTTTTTCTTCACATCGGATGAATTCACCATTTCAACGTTCTCTGAAACCGCCAAGTTTTCGGATCACCCCCACTGCCAACCTTGGCCAAGAAAAGAAACGTCCGCTGGGTTTGTCTATGAGTTCCTTCCTTTAAAATCACTACGGAGGGGATGCGAAAGAGATACAATTCATGGATTTTGTATGTTAGAAAAAGTTCCTCATAAATTCCATAGAGATTCAATTTCCATCGAGCATTCCAAAACGGAAACAAAAATGTTAGATAACTTTGTGTGTAGCTCGCGATTTTGTAAAAGGCCCATGTTACTGTTTTACCACAAGTTTCGATGATGATTACAAGGATCATTATGATGTTTTTATCCGTGGCTTTTACTTGTGAAAAAAACCTTGTTCCCTTCAGGAACACCCAGTTTATTCCAACACACCATTTGAAGTGCATCTGGTGAGGACTTCACGGTTTGGCTGTGAACATTTGGCCTTTCCCGACTTGCGTGGGTGTCTGCTTCTGTTGAAACTGTGCCCTTTTTTCAAACCTTTTCTCAAAACTGACCACAGTGAAAACACCTCCAGCCCCAGGGGAGGAAATGAGAACAGGTTGCCTCCCGAGGTTCAGATCTCAGGGCCTGGCAGCAAAAAGGAAGTGGCCCGCAAAGGGAGGGACTTGGCATGGGAAAGGCGAAAAGTGTGTCATACGGCTTCCAAGAAAGGGAGCCTAGATTCCCAGGTAGCAGTTTAACAACTTTCTCTGAACACTGAGAACATGATTCAAAGATTTCATACAGTCTGTACTGGTTTACCTGGAGTCAAGAAAAGGAGTCTGCAAACCCTTATACTGTTACTAAGCAAAATTATTTTTTTATTTAGTAGTTTATACCTTTACAACTCTGTTACATGACATTGCATTTGAATAATTTTAAAGATCCTGTAAGTCAGGGGTTCTTAACAATGGGTCTGTAAGCTTGAATTGAAATTCAAAAAAAAAACCAACCAAACATTATTCTTGTGGGGACGTGTTGGTGCAGGTGTGATATACTTATTAAATAGTACACAGTATAGTGTGGACTTAGTAAGGGGTCTGTGGTTTTCACCTGACTGGCAAAGGGGTCCGTGGACCAAAAAAGGTTAAGAACCCCTGCGTAAGTAAAGCAAATCTCACAGTTATTCAATTTATAGCATTTGATTAATAAGGATTTGGCAGCTCTTATTTATAGGACGCTGTAGCTGCAAGGGATCCAAAGAATAAGACATTGAATCTGCCTTTAAGCCAGACACTGCGAATATCATAAAACTGGTACCTCTGGTCATAGGGTAGGAAGAGGGGGTACAGAAGACAGACCTGAAGAAGGAAGCATTTAGATAGGGTTTGAAAAAAGGGCATGATTTCAAAAGGCAGAACTGGGGTCACAATCCTGCTAGAAAACATGGCACATAGCTTTGTTCACCGAGACCCTTTTAAAGTTTTGCTGGGGGTTACTGGCCCTCAGGGAAAAAGAAATCATTAAGAGCCCACATATGTGGAAGGCAATTCAGTCCACACACATGTACGTACGTACATATAGAAGCAATGGTTACTTTGTTTGGTCTTTGTCCAGGTTTTCTATCATGAATATGGCTTTTATAGTTTTTTTAAAAAGGTATTTAAAATAAAAGTGGGGAGGAAGTAAAGGGTGGAATATTAAAAAGAAAACTTATAAGTAAAAAAAAAAAAAAAAACTGAAAACGATCTTTTTCCAAAATAAGAAAATACCATCCATTTCTTCGTTCCTTTTGCCTCGAGTGAGCAAGGGAAAAAGAAGTGGGACTCTGATTTCAAGTAGACAGAAGAGCACCATTTGTCCCATCTGACTTTAAACCAGGAGATTATGTGCAGGCATTTTACTCCAAGAAAACCAGTTTATTTGTTGGCAGTACAGGGAGAAGCAAGGAGGTGCCTGTCCCGAACAAGGGAAAGAAGGCTTCCCTCTAGAAGTTGAATTAAACTTCCCACACAATGATTATCCATCTGGGGAAGCAAAACCAAGAGACTGTCTTTAAAAACTCCCAGAACTCCAGTCAAGGTGAAGGCAGATAAATCTCCAGGATGCAGAATGGGAAGGGGGTGAGGGGCAGTGGGTAAACAAAGCTTAATGAAGTATCTTCTTGGGATGAAGCAGAAACTGGATCTCAGAAGAAGGAACAAGACTGTGGTAGTTTGTGATGATTTATGAATCCCAAAAAGAGAAAGATTCTTTTGTAAACTAACCTATTCCTCTAGGTGTGATAACCCCCTTTGGTTGTATTAGATTACCTGAGATGTCTTTGATTAAATTACCTGTTAAGATTAGGGCTTTGATTCGACCATGTCAGTAGAGCATAACTCAGGTTGATTCCCTGCCCCCTTGGTGGGCCTATATAAACGGACTTTCACTCAGGAAGACACACAGAAGAGGAGAGAACTTGGTCATTTCAGTCCTGCCATGTGACAAAAAGGAGAAAGCTCAAACAGCTACAGCCCCGGGAAGAGAGATGAGCTATTTGCCTGATAGTTTGCAGCCAAAGAGAACAGAGCAGCTGAGAAGGCCCGAGAGTCCAGACTAGGCAGAGATCAGTGACCATTTTGCTTCAACACATGGCTAGTGAATTTGGTGAGAAGGCAACCTTGAGTTGGACTCTTTAGGGCCTTGTAACTGTAAGCTTTTACCCTAAATGAATACCCTTGATAAAAGCCAACAGATTTTTGGTACTCTGCATCAGCACCCCTTTGGCTGACTAATACAAAGACCATGCTAAGAAGCGAGACTCTGGATTCAGAAGCCTACACTGTCTGGTCATGGTGGGGCAGGAATAATGGACCAAGCATCCCTGTGGTCTGGATGACATCTTCCAACCCTGCTAAGTCTCCTTTGCTCTGGTCCGTGCCACCAACCGGTTTCATCTTCCACTTTAAGAAATAACGGTGTTATCTTTTTACTTCCCAAGACCCATGAGAAAAGAGGCAGAGAGAAAGAAAACAAAACAGAGGTATACAGAGATCTCAAGTCATCCTACCTGTGAATGAGCTGGTGCTGCTCAAGCCCCGGCTGCCACCCAGCTACAACAATCCTGGCCAATGGAGGAAAAGGGAATAAGTAACATCTTCCTACAAGGAAAGGCAGGAATCCCCCAGTGGGATTCGTCAGCCAGCCAAGGCTTAGAAGCAATCTTTCGGTGGCCAAAAAAGCTCTAACTTTCCTTGATGGGAAAAGTTCTGTTCCACTGAAGAGCTCTAGAAAATATCGGTTTTCATTTTAATAAACATTTTTTGGGCATCAGACCCTCTCCAGGGCACTTCTGTACGCCCCCCTCCCCCCAATCCATTTAATTCTCACAGCGTCTCTGTAGCCTGGGCACAGGGTCTGCATTGTATCACCAAGGACACAAGCTTAGGTAACTCGCCCTTAAGAAGTGAGTTGGTGAGAGGCCAAGTTAACATTTGCTGCCATATCTTGTGCTTCCCAGTTTTATATGCCATTCATGTATAGTTATTAAGTGACCAGAATTAAAGTAAGCCAGCCAGCACTTGTGGCATCACCATTTCTTAGATACTAATGATGTGACGGACAAGAAAGAAAGGCCCTGGAGTGAATTCTGAAAGAAAGGCATACATCTCAGAAGGCCCTTGGTTGTCTCCGCAGGGCCTTGGTGGAAGATGATTGTTTGCCTTTCTTTTGAGAGCCACCCATCCCACCTCAGAGCAGTCCTGCTTAGGCCAAGTGGTTTGGGTGGGGCTGGCTGCCTGGGGACCTTCACCCCAGCGTGGTTCAAGTCCACCAGGGGCCTTTTCTAGAACAATCAGGACAGCCACGCTCTCGTTCTGGGCCTGTGATCCGCAAAGCCCCTGTGAGTGCAGGGCGCTAGGCAGCCATCTGTCCCACCCCATACAGGGAGAGTGCCTGAGTGGGGGCTTCACCAACAGAACAGAGAGGGAGCCCCACAACCCCATTTGCCACCCGAATCCAACTGTGCCTAGATGAGATGTACTGTCCCCTCTGTGGCTTCTCAACTGCGTGAGTGAGCACATTAATCACGGCTCTGGTATGACTTCAATCTTGCAGATTCAAAGACATCGCATGCATGAGAACACGGACGGATAGGAAGGGGACTTAGAACATGATTAAACTCTCAATCGCTTACATAAGTCATTTGCGGTAAGAACTCTCGGAGTACCAAACCATTGGCCTTGCTGGCCTATTTTGTCCCTGGAGACATGGGAAGTGAAATTATCAGTATTCCCGTCTGTCACAGACCTGTAACCCTTTCCTGAGCTTCTTTCTTTACCTAAACAGTTCTCTGGCCTTAGTCTAGAACTATAACCTGGGCTGGGGTTGTGTCTGACAGGGAGTTGGAGGCCCCCAAGCCTGGAACAAAGCTGGCACATGGTGACACTCAAAAATGCTTAAGAACAAATTTCTGTTTCAGTCAGCAAAATAAAGAAATCTTATCCCCACTACCAAGAGAAATAAACCACAAACCACCTACTTGCCCAATGGAAACTTTTTCTGCAATGGTAAAACACTGGCTTTGACTTCAGCCAAGTTACTTTCCAGTTGTTTAACTTCATTCTTGATCCCACTGTCCACAGAACAAAACCGTGGAGCAGATTTTCCCAAAGCCCAGGTGCTTCCTTATATCATTCCTGGGGTATATCCCAGAGGCCCGAGGAGAGACTTTACCAACTCGGGGCCATTGTCTTGGCCAGAGGGGCTGGGCCCACTAGCTCCTGTCTGCACAAGGAACGATAATAGGAGGGACTTCAGATGTCAATATGTTTTTGTTGAACAAATGGATTTCCTTGTAACAAGTAGAGAACAGAAGCTTATACAGATGAAGTAACCCACTAGTTTATTATTATGGCTTCTAAACAGCCATAATAACTCATTTAAGGCTTGCTTTTCAGTTTGTTTTGAGAGCTCAACTTTTCTTTGAACTTGAGAAGGTTAAAGTAAAGGATGGTATGGCAGTTTGGCATTATTTATGAATTCCAAAAATAGATATTGGATTATGTTTGTAAACTGGTCTGTACCTGGGCATGATTAAATTATGATTAGGGCTTTGATTGGGCCATGTCAGTAGGACATATAAAACTACACGGCAGAGCAGAGGAGTGAGTTGGAGTTTTGATGCTGAGTTTTTGAGCTGGAGCCTGGGAAGTGAACACATAGGAGAAGAACACAGAGGAATAGAGACAGCTCCTTAGACATAGCAAAAGGCCTGGGGGAGAGAGACAGAGCCATTCACCTGATATCTCCATAAGGCCAGCTGTAGACTAGCAGAGGAGCTGAGCCCGGAGAGAAGCAAGCCCCGGGAAGAGAGGAACCCAGGAAGCCTGAACTCTTGGCAGACATCAGCAGCCATCTTGCCCCAACACATGGCAATAGACTTTGGTGAGTGAAGTAACTTATGCTTTATGGCCTGGTAACTGTAAGCTTCTACCCCAATTAAATACCCTTTATAAAAGCCAACAGATTTCTGGTATTTTGCATCAGGACCCCTTTGGCTAATACAGATGGGGTTACATTTTAAGATTCTTTTCCTGGAGCTGTCAATGAAATCCTGATACTTATGTTCCCTATTTGAAAATATGATAACAATACTCATACCTGATTCGTATACAATACTTGATGGTTTACAACCTCTATTATTTTAATATATGTTATTTTCACTTGACCTTTCCAACAACCCTTTGACTAGACACAACAGTTACTGTGTAAGTGACTTGCCTAAAGTCAGACAGTAGGCAAGTGGCCAGGAAAATTCTAGTATTCCCGACTCCTAGTCCATACTCTTTGCACCTACCTGCCCTGCCTCTTCCCTTACATGCTCTGATAGCAATTATAGTTTGGGTGGAAAATATCATATCAATGTACTTCATTATCCCAAAATTTAACGAGGCTACAATTAATTTGTTGTGCTCAACAACTACTGACTTCCTACTGTGTGGAAATTGCTAAGCTAGGAGCTGTGGGACATAGCAAGATGAGTTGACTAAAATGTGAGCTTGTCTCCTTGGACACTGAGTACCATATCCTTTGTCCATAAAGTCATTGGATTCACAATGCTTTTTGTCCTTTTTTCTTTTTTTTCAATTGAGGTATAATTTCAAATTCACGCTTACCAGTTTTGCTGCTTTGAGTCTTTTTGTGGGCCCCAGAAAATCCTGTTCTTAAAGCCAACCCATTCCTGTGCATATAAAACCACTGTAGATGGGACCTTTTGATTAGATTCAGTTAAGGGACCTTCCTTTTGATTAGACCGTTTCAGTAAGGCATGACCCAGGGTGGCTCTTAATCTTCTTACTGGAGTCCTTTATAAAGAGAGGACTAAAATTTGCAGATACAGAAAAAAAGCCCCCCACAATGGAGATAAGCCATCAGAAGGTTAAATCAATGAACCCAGGAGAGAGAAAAACCTTGGATGGAGAAGCCCAAAGAGGAACTAGGAACGAGGCCTGGAGGAGAAGGGAGAAATAAGCCAATGCTGCCATTATGCCCTACTATTTGCCTGATCGCCCACAGCTGAGCTCAGGGAGAAAATGAGCCTGGAGGAGAAGGCAGAACTGCCATTGTGCCTTGCCACATGGCATGAGTCCAGGATGACGGGCAGCTGACTTTCAGGGAGAGAGTTTCGCCTGATGCCTTGATTTGGACATTTTTTCCAGCCTCGGAACTATAAGCTTTTAACCTAATAAATCCTCATTGTAAAAGCCAAACCATTTCTGGTATATTGCATTGGCAGCCTTTAGCAAACTAAAACACTGGTGTAGAGTGTTAAGAGTTTTAGTAAATACCTACAGTGGTGTAACCACCACCACAATGAAGATATAGATTAGTTCCTCACCTCAAAAATTTCCTTTGTGTTCCTTTGTAGTCAACCCCAGCTAGGTCCCGATGCTTTTCCCTTTTCCAAAATATCATGTAAATGGAATCATACAGTCAATAACCTTCTGAGTCAGACTTCTTTCATTTATCCAGATGCATTTGGGAGTCACTTGTGTTGTTGCATCTATCAGCAGTTTTCTCCTTTTTATTGCTGAATAGTATTTCATTGTAGGAATGTACCAGAGCTTCCATTTTGGGACAATAATGAATAAAGTCAATATAAACATTCATGAACAGGTTTCTGTGTGAACATTAAGTTTTCATTTCTCTTTGATAAATACGTAACAAGTCAGAATGCTGGGTTCACAGTGCATTTTTATTCCCCCAATGTTTCTCTGCCCATTTGAGCACTAACATTATCATGATTTAATCTCATCATAGTCAACTGATATGTCAGCACCAAGCCCACAAGGGGCTACACAGTTTCCAGCAGAGCAAGGCATGCCTGGAAGACTGACACCAAGACAGGGCATGTGCATTCCTGCTTCTGAGCCTTGTCACATTTTTCCTCATTCCACAAGTAAAGGCAGGCTTCTTCTCTGCCTATTTAATTGCTCCCCATTTCAAGGATTACTTCAAGTTCCACTTCCCAAGTGAAGTATCCTATCTCCTACAACAGCATTCTGCCGGGACATCTTTTGGATTGATCTCTGACTTTTTCTGTATTCCACCCTGTGGGGAGATAGCTATAGGATTATGATCCCTATTTTACAGATGTGGAAACTGAGTTCTGCTAAAGCTAAGTGACAAGGAATAAGATAACTGTGGTAGTTTGAGAATTTTGTGGACCCCAGAAAAGATCATGTCCTTAGAGCTAATCCATTCCTGTGGGTATAACCCTATTGTAGGTGTGACATTCCTTTTTGATTAGGTTACTTCAAGTAAGGCATGACCCGGGGTGGGTCTTAATCCTCTTACTGGAATCCTTTATAAACAGGATGAATACAGAGAGACGGGGCTGCAGAGACAGAAAGAAACCCATGGAAGCTGAGAGAGGAAACCACAGACCCAGGAAGCTGAAAGCGACAAGACCCTAAGGAGAAGGGAAATGCCATCATGTGCTTTTCCATTTGACAGAGGAGTTCAGGATCACCAGCAGCCAGTCTTTAGGGAGAGAGTGTCACCTGATGCCTTAATTTAGACATTTTCACAGCCTCAGAACTGTAAGCTTTTAAGCTAATAAATCCCCATTGATATTTTCTGTTTGGCAGCTTTTAGAAAACTAAAACTAACATTTTCTGATTACCCACTACCAGTGGGTGATCCCATCAACATTTTATTGTCTTCTCCTCCTTAGATGAGAAAACTGAGACTCAGAGAGGTGAAATTATTTGCCCAAGGTCAAGGTCACACAGCTGGGACCTAGAATAACCTGGTTTTATTCAACTGGCTTCAAACTCGGATCTCTTTGTGGTTGAAGTCTGGGCTCTGACCACCATGTGACCTGATGCTGTCCTCACTAGATTCTAGGACTGGAAAGGGCCTGTTACTCCCGTCCCCTCCAGACCACACAGCTAGCTGACTACTGGGCTCATGCTGACCTGAACTTGTCCCTGTGAAGCCATACTATCTGCCATTCCTCTACCCCGCCTTCCAAGTCAGAGAGTGTAAAAGGGGACATGGGGACCCTAGTGATGATGGCGAAGTCCTGGCAGGTAAGGCATGAGCCTCCTGTCACCGACTCCCCTCTCCAGGCACCCATGGACAGGTTGTCCAGAGGAGCAGAAGCAGTGACCTGGAAACCTCGGGACTTTCGGTATGTGGGAGCTCCAGGGAGCTTGGCTGTAGATGGGAGAAGCAGGCATTCTTGTTTGCTCCCATTGTATTTATTTTCTGGGGCTTGGGACTTAATTATCTCTCTCTGCATTTTTCTTGTTTTTCCAGGACCCCTACCCTTTTTGGGTTTACATAAACTCTCCTTGAGAAGATCCATCATTCCCCTCTACAGTGGGAATCAGCATTTCTCCACAAAGTCACCCAAAATCCAGGGGGCTGGAGGGAAAAGCCATCTAGGTGTCAACCATCCATGAAAGTCTTCTCAGTATTTAGAGGGAGCCCTGAAGGAAGAGGAGTTTAGGCACCAAAGTAAACACATGGGTGGCAATAAGCCACTGCCGGGGTGTTCAGTGTGAATTAAATCTGTTTAAAATGAAACCACTCTGCCATCACCTGTGGAAGGAGAAGTTTTAAAATAAGAGGAGCTATGATTTATGGAGCAGTTCCTACAGGCCAGGCATCATACAAAGTACTTTACATATAGCATCTCAACTAACTCTGATAAAAATCCCATGAGGGACTGTGTAACACAGTGAACCATGTGGTGGAAGATGGACTGCAGCTAACAGTACAAATATGGAGTGTTCTCTCATGAACTATAACAAATGTACATGGAGTTAATAATAGGGGGTGTATGGAAAAAATATACCAAGTGTATACTATGGACCATAGATAGTGGTAATAGTCTGATCATGTTCTTTCATAATCTGTAACAAATGTTCCACAACAATGTAAGATGTTGGTAGAGGGGTGATGTATGGGAATTCTGCACATTATGCATGATTGTTTTGTAAGCTCACAACTTCTCTAATTAAAAAAATGGAAAAAAATCCCATGAGGTAAGTGTTCTTATCTTTATTTTATAGATGAAGGAGGTGAGTCTCACAGAGCCTAGGTAGCCTCATCATGGCCACACGGGCAGAAAGCAGTGAAATTAACATTCAAACCCCTGTCTCAGGCTCCAGAGCCCATACTTTAAGTCAAACAATGTATGTGCATGGTAAAGCTTTCCTATCATAGCATTAGAGGACAGAGTATGGGGAATAAATGGCCTCTGAGAAACATACTCTAGTGTTTTGTGAAGCAAAATCATGGGGTTGGAAAAAAAAAAAAA
>JAQZBX010067550.1:0-15912 GCA_029593785.1 Cabassous unicinctus
ACTGTTCACTACAGCCAATCTTCCACCACATGCACATGGTTCACTGTGTTGTACAGTCTTACACCTTGTACATTCTATCCAAAGTGTACACTCAGTGGCTGTCACTTTCATCACAGACTTGTGTGATCATTGACAAATAAACTATGAATGTTTTCCTTGGTCAAAAGAAAAAATCCCATAACCCCTAACACTGACCCTTGACATTGATATAGTACCTTTGTTGACATTGGTTTAAGAATATCACAATATTGCTAACTATAGTAAAAAAGTTATATTATTTCCCCTTGTATCACTGTATTCTTACCACCTTGTAATAGTGACATACATTTGTTCTAGTTCATAGAAAAACATTCTTGTATTTGTATTATTAACCACAATCCTTACTCACCTCCAGGTTCACTATGTTATTCAGTCCCTAGATTATTCTCTAGCTTTCTTTCAACTGACATTTACATCCCTAGACTACTCTTTTCAGCCACACTCCCATTTATAAACAAAACATATTAGTTATACATACTTTAATGTGCTATGATCAACTCTATCTATTTCCACACTTATACAGTCAAGATAATTGAAAATTCTATCTGTATTAAGCATTGGTGTTTCTTAGTTCTCCTCCTGTCTTCTAGTAACCTATACTCTGGGTTTTAACTCCATGTGTTTACTCATGATAATTAGTTCATATTGTGAGACCATACAATATGTGTCCTTTTGCATCTGGATTATTTCACTTAGCATAATGTCCTCAAGCATCATCCCCATTATCATGTGTCCCAAATTCATAATCATTTCTTCTTACAGCAGCATAGTATTCCATCACACATATATGCATATATATACCACATTTTATTTATCCATTCATTGGTTGATGGATACTTGTGTTGTTTCCATCTTTTGAAATTTTTGGATAATGCTGTTATGAACATCAGTGTGCTAATGTGTTTTCACATCCCTGGTTTCAATTCTCCTGGATATATTCCTAGTGGAAGGTTTCTTGATCATATAATAGTTCTATATTTTGCTTCCTGTGTCTTTCACAAGGGTTGCACCATTCTACATTCCCACCAACAGTGAAAGAATGTTCCACACCTTCTCCAGCACTTGTTGCTTCCTGTTTTTAAAATAATGGCCATTCTATGAGGTCTGAGATGATATCTCACTGTAGTTTTCATTTGCATTTCCTAGTAGCTAGTGATATTGAACATGTTTTCATGTGCTTTTTTTGCCATTTGTATTTCCTCCTTAGGAAAAATGTGTATTCAAGTCTTTGCCCCTTTTTAAATTGGATTGCATGCTCTTTTATTGTTGTGTTATATGATCTTTTTATATAACATGGAAATTAAGCCCTTTTAAGTTATGTGGTTTCCATATATTTTCTCCCATTGAGTGTGCTGACTTTTCAAACCTTCTTGACAAAGTACTTCAGAGCAAAAAATTTCAGTTTTAACAGGTCCAATTTATCCATTTTTCTTTCATTGCTCATGTTTTTGTGTAGGGTTTAAGAAACCACCACATACCACCAGGACTTGAAGATTTTCCTTATATTTTCTTCTAGGAGTTTTATACGTCTTGCTTTTATTATTAGGTCTTGATACATTTTGAGTTATTTTTGTTTGTTTGTTTAAAGAGTGAGGTAAGGATCCTCATTCTTTTGGGTATGGATATCCAGAACTCCCAGTACCATTTGTTGACTAGAATATTCTGCCCCAGCTGGGTGGGTTTGACAACCATGTCAAAAATCAATTGACCATAAATGTGTCTGTTTCTGAAATATAAATTCAATACCATTGGTCTATATGTCTATCTTTATGCCAGTCCCATGCTGTTTCTTTATCACTGTAGCTATATAATATGATTTGAAGTGTGAAAGTGAGAGTCGTCCAAGTTTGTTGTTCCTTTTTGAGATGTTCCTGGGTATTTGGGGCTCATTACCTTTCCAAATAAATTTGCTAATTGAGTGTTTTAAAAAGGCTTTTGGAATTTTTATCAGAATTGCATTGAATCTGTATATCAATTTGATTAGAATTGACATCTTAAAGATATTTAGGCTTCCCATTTATGAACACTGAATGTTCTCTCATTTATTTAGGTGTTCTTTGATTTCTTTTAGTAATGCACTGTAGTTTTCTGAATACAAGTACTTTACATCCCTGGTTAAATGTTTTATTCTTTTTGTAGCCATTATAAATGGAATTTTTTCATAACCTCCTCTTCAGATTGCTCATTACTACTGTATAGAAACAGTACTGATATTTCCATAATAATCTTGTATCCTGTCACTCTGTTGAAATCATTTGTTAGTTTTAGTAGCTTTCTTGTACACTTTTTGGGATTTTCTAGGTATACGATCATAGTGTCTGCAAATAGTGAAAGCTTTACTTCTTCCTTTCCAATTTGGTTGCCTTTTATTTCTTTTTCTTGCCTGAATGCTCTTGCTAGAACCTCTAGCATTATATTGCAAACAGTTGTTATGGTGGGCATCCTTGTATTGTTTCTGATCTCACTGGGAATTCGTTCAGTCTTTCACCTATTAGAATAATGTTAGCTGTGGGTTTTTCATATATGCCCTATATCATGTTGAGAAAGTTTCATTCTATTTGTATCTTTTGGAATGGTTTTTATCAAGAAAAGATGCTGGATTTTGTCAAATGCCTTTTTTGCACCAATCAAGATGATCATGTGATTTTTCTTTGATTTATTAATGTGGTGTCTTATGCTGGTTGATTTTGTGTTGAATCACCCCTGTCTGCCTGGGATAAAACCGACTTGATCATGATGAATAATTCTTTTAATGTGTGGTTGGATTTGATTAATGAGTATTTTTTGAGGATTTTTGCACCTCTTTTCATTAGGGAAATGGGAGTGTAACATTCTTTTTTTCAGAATATCTTTATTTGGCTTTGGAATTAGGAATGGTGATATTGGCTTCATGGTATGAGCTTGGTGGATTTCCTTCCTGTTAAATTTTTTGGAAAAGTTTTAGTAAGATTGGTATTATCTTTGAATGCTTGGTACAATTCACCTGTGAAGCCATCTGGTCCTAGGCTTTTCATTTTGGGGAGTTGTTTGATGACTTTTCCAATCTCCTTGCTTATGATTGGTTTGTTGAGGTTTTCTATTTCTTCTAGGGTCATTGTAGGTCATTTGTATGTTCCTAGGAATTTTTCCATTTGATCTACATTGTCAAGGTTCTTAACACAGTTGTTCATAGAATCCTCTTATGACCTCTTTTATTTCTGTGGTGTCATTTTCATTTCTGATTTTATTTATTTGTAGAGTCTCTTTTTTCTTTGTCAGTCTAGCTATGTGTTTGTCAATTGTATTGATCTTGAAGAAATACCTCTTGATTTTGTTAATTCTCTCCTTTTTTGGTCTCAACTTCATTTATTTCTGCTCTGACCTTTGTTACTTCACTCCTTCTGCTTGCTTTGGATATAGTTTGCTGTTCTTTTTCTAGTTCCTCCATCTGTTTAGTTAGGTAATTTATTTTAGCTCTTCCTTTTAATGTAAACATTGAGAGCTATAAATTTCCCTCTCAACACTGATTTTGCTGTCTCTCATAGGTTCTAATATGTTTTGTTCTTATTTTAATCCATCTTGAGATATTTATTGAGTTCACTTGCAGGTTTTCTTTGATCCACTAATCATTTAAGAGTGTTTTGCTTAATCTCCATACTTTTGTGAATTTTCCCTTTTGCTTTCCATTGATTTCCAGCTTTATTCCATTATGATCAGAGAAAGTGTTTTGTATATTTTTTATGTTTTTAAATTTGAGATCTTTTTTGTGACCCATCATATGATATACCCTGGTGAAAGATCCATGAGTACTTGGGAAGAATGTATATCCTGCTGTCTTGGAGTGCAATATTCTGTAAATATCTATTAGGTTTGGTTCATGTATCATATTCCAGCTCTCTCTTTCTCTATTGATCCTCTGCCCAGATGATCTATCCCACGATGAGAGTCATGTATTGAAATCTCCAACTATTATTGTAGAGATGTTTATTTCTTCTTTTGGTTTTGCCAGTGTTTCCCTCATGTAATTTGGGGCATCCTGGTTAGGTGCAAATACATTTATGATTGTTATTTCTTCCTGGTGAATTGCCCCTTGTTAAGTATATAATGGCATTCCTTGTCTCTAATAATAGTTTTGCTTTTAAAGTCTAATTCATCCAATATAAGTATAGTTACCCTTGCTTTTTTTGTGTAGGGTTACTCTACGTGTGGCATACCTATTTCCAGCCATTCATTTTCAATCTATTTGTTTCTTAGTTTTAAGGTGAGTTTCTTGTATACAACATGTAGATGGCATATATTTTCTTATCCATTCTACCAGTCTGTGTCTTTTGTTTGGAGAGTTTAAATCATTAGCATTCAATATTATTGTTGTAAAGGTAGTTCTTCACCCATTTTGATCTTTGGGTTTCATTTTTCACATCTTTTTTTCACCTCTCTTGTTATACTTTTAGTTACTCTTAGTTATGTAATCTTCATTTCTAGGCTCTCTTCCAAGCCTATCTCTCTAAGCTGTAGCACTTCCTTTAGTATTTCCTGCACAGCTGGCCTCTGCATTACATACTCTCAGTTTCTATTTATCTGTGAATATATTAAACTAGCCCTGTTTTGAAATACAATCTTGCTCAATATAAGATTCTTGGCTGGCAGTTTTTCTCTTGCAGTATATTAAACATACCAAGCCACTGTTTTCTTTTCTCCATGGTTTCTGATGAGAAATCAGTAATTAATCTTATTGGACATCCCCTGTATGTGAAGAATATATTTTCTTGCTGCTCTCAGGAATCTCTCTTTATCTTTGGCATTTGACATTCTGATTGTTATGTGTCTCAGAGAAAGTGTATTTGGATTTATTAAGATGGGAGAATGTTGTGCTTCTTGGACATGGATATCTATTTCCTTCATTAGGACTGGGAAATTTTCTACCATTATTTCCTCAAATATTCCTTTCACCCCTTTTCCCTTCTCTTCTTCTTCTCTGACACCCATGATATATATGTCTGTATGTCACTTGCTGTCATTTATTTCCCTGTGACCTGGATCAATTTTTTTCATTCTTTTCTTTATCTCTTCTTTTGTATGTTCACTTTCAGAGGCCCTGTATTCAAGCACACTCATCCTTTCTTCTGCCTCTCCAAATCTTCTTTTATATGCCTCCAGTGCATTTTTTATTTTATTTGTACCTTTCATTCCCTTAAGATTTGTTATTTTTCTATGCATGCCTTCAAATTTTTATGATTACTCTGTGTCTTCTTGATGTCATTATCTCTTTAGCCATCTCATTGAATTTATTAAGGAGATATGTTTGAACATCTATGATTAGTTGTCTCAACTCCTTTTCATTATCTGGAGTCTTAGTTTGTTTCTTTGCTTGGGCCATAACTTCCTGCTTTTTAGTATGGATTGTAATTTCTTGTTGGTGTCTCAGCATCTAATTTACTAGAAGTTTTTATTCTTGATTCCCTTTCTTTCTTTAGTCTAGGGCTCCTTCATTGGCTTCATGTTACAGCACCTCTTTGATATTTAAATTAACTTAATTTGGAACTTTATATAGTGGCTTGTGTTTAGCCAATCTGAATTTTTTTCCAGGTTTTTTTCATCTGTTTCTTGCCCCTTCTTCCTTGCTGGTTGCAGAATAGGAGTCAAAGATGTGGTTTATACAAAGCCATGGGGGTTAAAGGTGTCAACATTGCCCCAGGAACTGATAAACATTCTACCACCTTTCTCTCATGCCAGGGTTGGTGACAAAGCTGAAACCTTATTCAGTAATCCATGCAGGCAAAGAGTGCATGTAGTTGCTCAGAGAAACTTATGAAGCTTCACAGCCCTTCCTCCCCTTTTTCAGAGAGGGTTGGGCCTTGTGTGCACAGAAAATTAATCCATGCAAGTCAAACTGACCACATTTGCCTGGGTAGACTGATGAAGCACTTGGTCCCATTCTCCTCAGCCAGGGGTGGGAATGGAATCATGTGGACCAAAAGCAGCTGCAGTTGCCCAGTGAAGGTGAGGGAGCACATTCCCTCTTCCTGTCCTGCCAGGGGTGACGGTGGAGTCAGAGAGCCAGGGAAGTTGAGGAGATACCACCTCCTCCTATACTATTGAAGGTGGAGATATATCCAGTGGTGTCACCATTCTATTTCATGTGGGACAAAAGTGACTGCAGTTGCCTGGAGAAGCAGAGGGTTCACTATCCTTCCTTCTTCCCTGTCAGGGTCAAGGATGGTTCCAGTTATGTGTCCAACCAGGGCCATGCAGACCAAATATACCTGCAATTGTCATGAGGTTGGGGAAACCCTGACCCCTCCTGTCCTATTGGTCATAAAGATGGAGCCTCAGCTATGCCCAATACTGTAGTTCATGCAGGCAAAAATTGGCTGCAGTTGCCATTAGAGGAAGAGGGAGCTCTGTCCCTGCTTCTCCTATGTCAGAGGTGGAGATGGAGCCACAGATGTGATTAGTATTCTAATTCGTGCAGGATGAATGTGCTTTCAGTGGCCCAGAAAGACTGGTGCAGGTCTCCCTGGCTTCTTTCCTGCCAAAAGGGGCCCTGGAGCTGAGGCTTGAGCTGCAATCTGATCTGGATTAAAGAAGCTTGTCCTTACCTTCACTTTGATTTTCAATCATCCCTGCTTCCCCTCATGCCAGGGGTGGAGTTAAAATGGAGGCTACTGGCCTCTTTCTGTACTTGGACAGTTTCAATCTTCAGCTGTTTGGGTTGGACTTTAGCCAACTGATTTTACTGATCAGTAGCTGAAATTGTGCCCAACCATTTCTCCCTCCCCCATTTGTAGGAAATGGGGCTTCTAACTCCAACCAGGGAATAGCTTTAAAAGCAGCTTGCACTGCCAACAGGGATTGGGCACTGGCTTCCACAGTATAGAGTGCTCTACTCTCAAATCTTCACTTCAGACAGGCAGTCTCCTCTTTCCATTCTTCCAATGATTTTGCAGGATGCTTCTCTGGTTTTCTGGGTCTCCCAAACCAGTGATTTAGATATCTGTGAATGTTTACTAACAGTACTGTAGGATGAGCTGACTCTTGGTGCTCCTTACTTTGCTGCCATCATGCCATCTTTCCTACCCCTGGGTTTTAATAAGGGATAGCTCATGATCACTATTAAAAATTAAAATATCATATATATTTTTAGTGTAGTTTTAAAAATCTGTGAGAAGAAAATGAAAATTTTGAAAAGTGTATAATCAAATTTATCTGTTCATCTAATTTCTATCTTTTATGTCCCTTCCTCTTTTCTCCTCCAAATCATGACAATCATTTAAAAAATATCCTCTAACCACTTTGGATAAAAGGAAATTTTTATAATCAAAACACAGGTGTAAAAACCTATTGTTTTATGAGAAATCTCTTCTCAATGATGTGCCACATTACTCTTTTTTTTAAAAAAAATCCTATTCCATTATCAAAAAAGGCACAAATGCCCACCTTAGACCTAGGGTGAAGATACCTTGGGAATCTAAAGAAATAATGGAAGTGAACTATAACCAGGTCAGCAGATAGAATGAAAATATATATAATTCATATATATATATGAAACATTATTTCATATATATATGAAAAGATATTTCATATATATATATATGAAAAGATACCTAGAGAATATTTGCAAACTTTGTTAAATATGCATCTTCTAATATTATATCAACATAGGGTGATTTTAAATAAAAAGTATGAAAAGTAACTATTATCTGCCTCACTTTATTTGCACTCACCATTTTGACATGAATTCATGGTTTGGATAATGAGAAAACAAAGCCAAAGGGAGAAAATGCATTGAGCATCAGATAACATGCTCCAGAGATCAACCAACATAGAAGTTGTGATGTGGAGGCTGGGGTTCCAGGGCTTAGGCTTGACTCCAATCACAGATTCTTTCATGATATCAGTTTTACATATTGAATGTCAGTTGTTTAAAGAGCACTGTCCTTGATCTCTTTTTTCCAAATAGGGCATTTAAAGACAGTGATTTCATCCTTTTCCTTTTTTGTCATGTGAAGAAACAAATGCACAGACAATTTCTGTAATCATCTGCACATCCAAGTGCTAAAAAGGCAGAACAGGACTAGAGCTTGGTCTTCTTGCACTGATCTACCAATCTTAGAAATTTATATATATATTTTTTTTTTCAGTTTGTGGATACAATTACCAGGGGAAAAAATGACACATGGGGAAAATTCATTGTAAACTATGACTAAATGGAATTGAATACAACCATAACTAAAGTTCCTTATGCCAGAAAGTTTTAAGAAGCTACATGGGATATTTAGCTCAGTGAAAACAGATAAATTAAATATTATGCATTGATATATTTATCAGTTTGCTCCTTATTTTTGCAGACTGTGATTTGATAGTAAGAATAAATGAGATTTTTCTTATAATACCTTGGTTTTGTGGAAAGTGTATTGTATCTGCGCAGGCATCTTCTCTAGAAGGTCACTTCCATAATTGCTGAACATAATACATTGTCTACAAGCAAATTGCTGAAAATATCTTGTCAAAATTTAATTTTCTCAATAAAACAATCTTTCAAAATCACCAGCATCATTGACTTGCTAGTTATTTTTGTCAATCATAAAGTGAATTTTAGGGCAATTAATTTATGTATGTTATGGTTCTAACACCACTAATGATTGCTGGAAATATTAGCTGACCAGTTTCCAACATTTTATTGGAACAAATAAGATTATTTTTTGACTGTCAGTTCGTTTAATGTTCTAATGAACACAATATTTATTTAGAAATGTATACTTTGTTATTAGTATCCCAACTTGAATTACATACTAATGTAGGAAATGAAATGAAAATTATAAGAGGAATCCACCTAAACAAAATCAAGCAAACATTGGCTTAAGAGTTGAAAGAATAGGATCATGAAATGTACTCAGATAATACCTTGCCATAACAGACAGGAAAGACCACCATTCTAGAGGAATTTCCATGAAAATATCCACAGTCTTTTCCTGAGTGACCAGAAACAAAGAGGGAGTCTTCTAAGAAAAACACAATACAACATAGGATTCCAATAAACAAAAGATACCATGGTTACATAGACTCTTTGGTCCCAAAGGGTTGTTACAGACAAATGGTATTACTTGTAGGAACATGTATTTAACTGAGTTCAAATATTCACTAATGCATATTTTATTTTTCCTAGAAAATTTTAAATATATCACTTTTTCATTCATAAAACCCAGTGTATGAGAAATACCCATGCTGCTTTTATGTCAATCTTCCTTTTTCTAAGCACCCATGACCTCATATTCTATTTCTTACCTGCTGTCTCAGAGAAAAGCCTTTCATCTTTCAGGAATCAAAAAAATTCATTCTTTCAGTGAAGAAAATGTGATGAAGTAATGCTTATAGTAATTTAGGAAGAAATACTTGAATCATTTTGTGTACAAATAATTCATAAAATGTGCATTATGCTCTCTCATAAGAAAAATCTCTGGAACTTGTAAGTGAAAATTAAAATATATATTATTAAATATTTAAACTTGGTGAAAATTATATTTTCTCCATTTAAATTAGAATTAAGAGAGAACTGGCAAAATGTCAAAACAGGAAAAACAAAGCAAATGACCTGTCCAGTGTTAGAACAAATTTATGAAGGAAGTTATCCTGAATAGACTTGGGTAGAGAAAGGGATAGATTCTCCATGTTAAGAAATATGTATGAAGGTGACGTGAAGGTAAAAGTAGTGATCAACAGAGTAAGCAGGAAAATGGAGAGATTATCCTGAAACTTAAAACAAAAACAAAAAAGTAAAACAAACTGTGTTCCTAAAAACACTCTCCAGATAAATCCACCAAGCTCTCTGTTATATATATGCTTTCTGATTAAGCTATCCTATGGCAACATTCTAACCTTATGTACTCATTTCCTTTAGTTTTACTTAGGGAAAGCCCAATCCTCTTTCAGGTTTTATAGAAGCTAGGCCCTCATTGGTGATTAAATTTGAAAAGAAACCAATACAGGAGATAAATTAAGTAATATATAGATAGTTTGATGAAAGGGGACTATGTAGAAGAAGAGAAATTTAACATAGGCATACCCATCCTTTCTTAGATTTCCTAACATGAATGGAGACAAAATGAATTAATAAAATCTCTGGTAATAAAAATATTATCTCTAGTAGTAGAAGTTTAAAGAATCACTCAAACAACTATGATCAACCCATGAATATTAGAGACAGCTTAGAGAAATACATACCAAAGTCAAGAGCATAGCTTCGGTGTTAAAGGGCTTATCTAGAAAAAGGAACTTCAGGCTTGGGGATCTTTGCAAGTTACTTTCTCCTCTACATGACCCTCTTTCCACCCTGACCTACCTTGCTCATTCTCACTTCCTTCCCCGGAAGAATGCCCTTTCCTTTCAAAGCCAGAATCAACTGTCCTTTCATTGGGGGAGGTTTTAAAAGTAATCCATAATAAGAAAAAGTCCTGTGTAAATGAATTCCTTAATTAAAATGTGCATAACAATTGTAAATATATATTTAGTTACTACAGTGTTCTCTTCATTTGCCTACATGAATTGAATGGTGTTGAAATATCTAAAAATTGATGTTAAAAGTATAAATAAATAAAATTATTTTAGCTAAGTTAAATATTAATTCTTTCATCTAAATTACATTCTGAGAAAGAAAATATGGTCCAATAATTTTAAAAATATGAGAAAAAAGACCAAGATAACAGGATATTTGACTATAGAAGAAAAGAATCAGGGAAATACCTGTTCTCAGAGATAAACAGAATTTTGAATTTTAAGAAACTGTAATAATGTAGCTTGCCAGAATTACCAGAATCCATTGAGAGACCAGCAACACTGGGGGAGGATTTAATCACAAAACATGGCAACTTAGAATCTTTGTTCACAAAAGAACTCTTTCAATGGTCTGGTTCCAGTATTACATCATTCTTCAGTACAGGGGAATAGGACTGTAGAGATAAAATAATCCTATTTCTGTTCCCAGAACCAAGTTGCACTGCACTGCTATTTTCATTGTATATTATGTAAAAATCACCTCAGACCTCACCAGGAGTTTGGAGTCAGTGTTTAGCTGCAGAAGACAGATCAAAAAGAGGTAAAAATAAAAGAGGCAGAAGAGCCATGTGTAGAGTACATATAAATGAGTCTAACTCTGTTTTACTGGGGAGCATAAATTCCAAAGTAAGGCCATCTGAGAGGGAGCTGAATTCCTGAGCTGTCTGCCTTGCTTATAGTTTCTGCATGTCTCTAGAGCCCTCAGGAGACCAACTATTTGAGGCTGTTTACCGTGGCAGTCAATGAAATCCTGTTGAGACTTGCATAGGAGTAACCTTTGGAATGGCCTCCTGAAACTTTGAAATCTCTTAACCACAAAAATTTACTTGTATTTATCATTTCCCCCTTTTGGTCAATTTCTTTTTCCAGATGTACTGCTACTTGTTGCTTGGTATTAATCCCTCAGTGCCAGGGAGGCTCATCCCTAGAAGTAATGTCCCACACTGGGGAGAAAGTAACATATTTATATGCTGAGTTTTGCTTACAGAGTGACCACATTTGAGCAACAAGGAGGCTTTCTAGCACTGTACTTCATAAATATGCATCCCAGAGATTTAAATCTTTTGTCTGTTCATGTGCCAGTTCAGTCCTGAATTTCAGCAGTGTTGTAACACCTACTCTCCAGATCTTTGGACTCACCCAGGACAACTAACAAGGAACAGAGAGTGTCTGAAACTTCAGGCAAGATAGTTCCACCCATCTGCTCCATGGGATCTAAGCTTTTTCTCAATTAAAAGCAGAGTGGGCATCACCATCCCAAAGTCCTCAAGATTGGGGAATGAAAAATTGACTAAAGTAGCCTTATTATTCTTCTATTAAAGACTTATTATTATTTTAGTAATGTAAGAACTCTCATCATTGATATAAAGGCAGTGGCCACCAGAGGTTCTGAGGGATGGGGGAGGAAAGAATATGTGCTATAAAGAGATATTTTGAGGACATTGGAATTGTTCTGCATGACATTGCAGTGATTGACACAGGCCATTATATATTTTGTCATAACCTACAAAGTTGTGTGGGGCAGAGTGTAAACTATAATGTAAACTATATTCCAATGTTAGTAGCAATGCTTCAATATGTGTTCATCAATTCTAACAAATGTACCACACAAATGAAAGATGTTGTTAATATGGGAAAGTGTGGGAAGGGGAGGGAGTGGGCCACATGGGGATCCTTTATTTTTTATGTAATATTTATGTAATCTAAAACTTCTTTAAAAATTAAATAAAAAAGAGGTAAAGGGAGGGGATTCTCAGTGTCTGAGGAAGATTTTCTTCATCAGCAACTCACATCACTCCAACTGAAAACTCATGAACCCCTTCTTTGCTTTCTAAGATGCTTTATTAATATTTAATATACTATTGTCATTATTAAATTAAAATATGGCTAGGGATTAGCTATTATTAGATCACAAGAACAGTTGCCTCTTTCACAGAAGTCCCCCAAGGGGACCAGATGTGGCTGAAATGGTTGAGTGCCTGCTTCCAATGTACAAAGTCCCAGCTTCAATCCTGGTACCTCTTATAAACAAAACAAAGAAATGAAAAAAAACAGCTCTTATTGGGGAGCAGATATAGCTCAGTGGTAGAGTGCTTGCTTCCCATGTACAAGGTCCTGGGTTCAATCCCTGGTACCTCCAAAAAAACTGCTGAAAGGCAGGGTTTGAAAGAGAGTGAAGGAGGGTAGTGATATTATTGGGTTGGGTGGTGCAGGGTTGACAGATGGGTAGTTTGGGAAGGGTGGGTTAGAAGGTCCAGGATACTGTGGGGTGGATTAGGAGAGGGACCAGGTGAACACTGGGGATTTGTGGGTATGAGGTTGAAAGCACAGTGGTGGGAATGCTCTTACGGCAACATGACAAAGAAGGGTCACTGATTTAGGGTGTTTGTTGTGGGGGCACTTGGGACAGGGTGCACCTGGAGCAGGCTTCTAGGGAGAGTGTGAGTATTCATTCTGTCATAATATGTTGTATCAGTGGGTGGAAACTCACATAATGAGCAGGAAGGACTTGGACTTCCATCTTTGGGAGGACTGAATTGTTCAGAAATAGAGAGGTGGGAGTCTCTCATGAGCAAGGGTGGTTCCTAATAGGGGAGGACAAACCCGGGTGTCGAGACCTCTTGTTGCATGTAACTATGAATCTGGAATCCAATGAGTCAAGCCAGGGGATCGTCGTGGGCCCTGGGGGTATGGGGTCAGAGGAATAGAATAGATCAAACACTGTGTATTTAGTGGTCAGTGGAAATGTTCTTCATTACCATACAATGATGAGCACAGGATATCGTAAATATCATCAACATTTATAAAAGTGTATGGTCTAAAATGTAAACCATACTGTAAACCATTGACAATGTTTAGTAGCTATGTTTCACTATTTGTATATCAATTATAACAATGCTACCACCACATATACAAAGGTATTGATATGGGGGTGAGGAAAGGGGGAGGATATTGAGTAAATGAGAGTCTCCTGTAATCTGTGTGTGACTTTGCTGTGACCTTAAAATTCTTTGAAAACAAAAATAAAAATAGTGAGACACTGGGGAATGAGAGGGGGAAGGTGTCACAGTACAGACCGGACACCAGATATTGCAGTGATGAAGAACAAAAGATCCAAAAATATATTTTTCATTTTTTAAATATCCCAAACTTTTCATTTTATTTTATTTTTAAAATAATTTTTATGTATTTTACCTCTTACATTTAAGCTTATCATTATTATTTCATTTTCCTATTAATTGTATTCAGCAAATGTAATGGCATCATCTTTGAAGAAGCTTTGTATCACAGAAGGGTTACAGCTGGGGTTGGGGAGGATCATTGCTGTGGGGTGTCAGGGATGGGGGATGCATGGGAGGAAGTTCACCTAAGAATAAATACAAGGTATATAAAAATATTCAAATGCTCATGGGGCATTGTCATAGTTGGTGGAGAATCACTCAGTAAATGAGAGAATACTGAATTTCCATCCTGGAGGGCTCTACCACATTCTCTAAGGGAGCAGCAACAGTCCCCCAAGTGCAGGGGCAGTTACAGGTGAAGGAGGATGATCCACTGATGGGCCATTGATATTGATGACTACCCTTATGAGTTTTTGCTCTTGAAATTGAAACAGCCTGTTGTTATGGGGTGCCTAAGGGTTGCCTCCTGATAGCCTCCTTGTTGCTCAAATGTGGCCTTTCTCTAAGCCAAACTCATCATAAGAATGCATTACCCTTCTACCAGCCTGGGACATGACTCCCTGGAGCTAAGCCTCCCTGGCATCGAGGGATTCCTACCAAGGGCCAACTAGCAATGTGACTTGAAAATGACCTTGAATAAAAGAGATAAAAGGTAAAGATGACTGAGTTTATGTGGCTAAAAGGCTTCAAAATGAGTCAGGAGGTCATTCCAGAGGTAACACTTTTGCACATCTCAGTAGGATCTCATAGAATTCCAAAGTGGATATCACCCCAAATAGTGCGGTTCCTGAGGGCTTTGAAGACACCCAGGTCCTATGTCAGGGCAGATAGCTCTGGAGTTTGGTGTCTTGCCAGGGGGCACTACTTTGGAGTTTGTGCTCCCAAGAGAGACAGAGTTGGAGTCAAGTATCCCTTCCCTGCACATGGCTCATCTGTCCCTTCGATTCAAACCTATACTTGGTGCTGGAGTTTGTAGGTGAACATACAGAGACTTGAGTCCTTGGGCTGTCCATGTGCCAGCTCAGCCCAGAAACTCAGTGGGGCAACAATTCTTACTCTACAGCTCATTGGACTCACCCAGGACAACTTGTGCAGAGATGATGATGAACAACAGCCATCCCAGGGAATGGAGAGAGTCTGGATCTGCAGGCAGGATTATCCCATCTATCTTCCCCATTGGATATAAATCCCCTTTCAATTGGAGGTGGAGTGGACATCACCATCCCAGATTCCTCAGGATGGGAGAAAGAGCATGGACTAAAGTGGACTTATAGGTATTCTACTATTGACATATTGTGATTAAAGCAATGGAGGAAATTACAAAATTGATGTGGAGTCAGTGGCCCATGGAGGCTCTGCGGGCAGGGAGAGGGAAAAGCAGTTGTAATACAGGGACTTTTTTGGACTTGGGAATTGTCCTGAGTGACATTGCAATGACAGATATAGGTCGTTTTATATCATCATATAACGCAGAACTGTGTGGTAGCGAGTGTGTTCTACACTGTGAACTATGGTTCATGCTTATTGGCAAAGCCCAGGATGTATTTATCAAATGCAATTTATGTGCCTCATTAATGAAGGATGTTTATGTGGGAGGTTGTGGGAGTTGTGGGAGGTGGGGCATGTGGGAATCCTTATATTTTTTTGTGTAACATTTATGTATTCTAAGTATCTTTTTTAAAAAATTAAAAAATTTAAAAATAACAGGTTAACTGTGAAATTCTCATTGATATCATTCTAAGTATAAAATATTACAACATATTAACAAGTTAAGGGGTTTGTTATTTTAGTATCCTTTTTAGTTTGGAAAATTTAAAGAAGGACATGTCTATTGTTAAATCAAAACAATTCATAGAATCTTACTTGGCTGTTATAGAAATTCCTCCATGGGTTTATTGTACCCATTAATAAAATAATTCCATTTGTGTATTTCATTAAAATATATACCAGACCTCCATAACTGGCTTTCCTCACCTGAGTAATCCCAGTAAACCAAATATTTCCCAAGAACTAAAAGCATCTTAAAATAGTTTGCCACTCTACTATCACCCTTATCACCAATGCACGTGCTGTAGCCTGCAGGTACCAGGTAGCTCTTACACCTTGGGTCTTGTGGCCCAAGGAGAAGGTGATCAGAGCTGTGAAATGGGATCCTGGTGTT
>JAQZBX010067551.1:0-15918 GCA_029593785.1 Cabassous unicinctus
TTTTTTTTTTTTTTGGTGTGTGTGTGTGATTAGAGTTGGGGAGCTGTGGGAGGGTCTGTCTCAAGAGGGAAGGGTTGACTTCCCTTAGCCTCCCTCCACGCGCCCACGACCTTCCCACCCAAGGACTGCAAGGAGCGGCCCTCAGGTCTTCGGTTGAAGCCTCGCGGCGTGGCGCTTACGGGCGTGGGCTTTCGAGGCTGTCTGCCTGGGTTCCCATCATAGTTTTAGTGGTTTACTTTGTGACCTTGGAAAAGTTACGTAACCTTTGTGTGCCCCAGTTTTCCCATTAATAAACTGAGGCTAATAAAAGCATCACAGGGTTGTCTTGAAGGTTAAATGAGTTGATGGGTTTTTAGAGGAGTAAGTGCTATAAATGGGTTTGCCCTTAAAATTACCCATCTAGAGCCACCGTTTGTCTTTCTCAGTTGGGAGAGTTTTTTGTTTGTAGTTTTTGCTTCCTTGCTTACTAGTGCTGTATTGGTGTTAATCTCGGATATAGAGTAATCGTTCAGCCTGAGAGAGAAAAAAGATGACGCAAGCTAAGCCGTTAAACACCTTAGGCTTTGTGGGAGGAGCCAGCCCACTCTTGTGCTTGTTCTTAAATGTCTTAGCATATTTCCTTAGATATCTTTATTGTTTTAATGGTTTTCTTTTATTGTTATTATTTTACTTATCAAGGAGAATAACTACCATGCCTTCCAGTGTTTTGGCGAAACCTCAGATGCGAGGCCTTTTGGCCAAGCGCCTGCGAATTCATATTGTTGGAGCATTTGTTGTGTCCCTGGGGTTTGCAGCTCTCTATAAGGTGTGTATGTTTGTTTATTACTTTGTTCTTAAGGTCATAAAATATGTGCATTTTTAGTTTTAAACTGTGTGTTATTTTTTATCAGTAGTTAGGAGTCTTTTGAAGAATCTGCTCTCTTAAATGTGCTCTCTTTCTCTTTCCCTCCCTCCCCTCAACTCACTGTGACAGAAAAGCACCTCATATTCCCCAGATAGTTCTTCCTCCTCCTTTAAATTAAGCTGAGTAAGCAGAGGAGTGGGTTTTCAGGCACTTTGTACCAGGCCGTTTTATAGCACCGTACACACTGTATTTTATGTAATATTTGCTTTAGGGTCTGGCCTTTCTATTAGGAGTTGGGGCCATACCAGATGCATGGGCAGTCTTTGTGCTGGGAAATCAAAAAATGCTTGGTAAACTAGTAAAAGTGTATGTGTTTAGTTTCCTGTTGTGTTTCATTGGAAGGAAGGTTCCCAAAACGTTGAGGAAACCAGATTCTTATTAGAGAATAAGGCAGGAGTCAACTTTGGGGACCTTAATAGATGCTCATTTCTTTCCTTTCCCCTACCTAGTTAGTGTTGAATGCTTTTGAAGACCTGACTTTTTCTTTCTTCCTGATTTTGGCCTATTTTCAGTTTCAGTCAACTTCTGTGTTATGTGATGTAGTTATGCAGTAAATAATTTTTTTGTTAAGTTAATGGGCTGTCAGCCTCAACTCATGAATATGGAGTAGATCTTCAGAGGCAAGTGAATAGTATTTATTCTGATTGTGATATTTTCTCCTACATTCACTAATTACTATCAAATGAGTTAGGCTTGTCTTAAATCCTTAGGTTGGCTTGTCTGAATAAGGCCTCAGTGTAGATTATTTTAGGCTTTCAAGTTACTCATGATCTGGTGAACCTAAACTGATAATTTATATGCTTTATCAGAGTTTTCAGACTTAAGAAAAATCTCCCTTCCATTTAAAATGGAACAGACATAATTTATGTGGAGGTTATAAAATCACTTTGCTTTCATTTCTTGGGGTCACTTACCCTGTTTTATTTCTTGCTCCCTTTAGTGTTCTATATTTTTTTAAATGAAAAATATTTTTCTCGTTCTAACAAAATGCTGACAGTTGCCTTGTGTAGCAGTGGGCCCTAGCAGACTTCATTCAGTTCATAGTGTGACACTGGAGCTACTGCTTCTTGGTCTGTTTACTACTGGGAGAAGCTGATGAGTCAAATAGGAAGTGAAGCGGTAAAACTATGGCCAGGTAAAGGGCTCTACTGTGTTAGTCCATCAAGTAGCATGGATCTGTGTATTTCTGCAGTGCTTTCCCTGATGTGGTTTGGCACTGGTGTTTGTTTGTATGTAGGATGGGATTTGAATTTAGATTATAAACTACATATTGAAATCCACTAGGCAGTGTTTTGGGGAGAATAAAAACTTATATGACAGTCTTGGGTTTGAATCCTGGCTGAACCACTTGCCAGCTAGTGGTTTTTCCTAGACTGTAATCAAGTCAATTAAACTTTAAGTCCATTTCCTCATTTGTAAAACAGGTCAACGCCTACTCTTAGGACTTAAATGATGTTGAAGAGTAAATCATCCAGAGCTGTTCTTGGCAGATAGAAAGTTTGCTGTGTCTTTCAGGGGCAGATAGTTACTGTGTCAATCTCGGTCTCCTTTGAGATTCATCTTGAACCAGAATATTTTAGCCAGTCTCAGCTTTGGGGATTTTTTTTGCTGGTGGGAAGGGAAGGCTATTTACTAACACCTTTCAACTTTTTGGGTGTTATCCTCTGGCCAGTCTGTCCATGCCTGCCCCCGGCCCCACACCTCAAATAAAATAAAGAATCTGTCCCTGGGCAAGGAGGACCCTTCTTACTGCCTAGTTTCCCTAGGGTTGCTTTTTGTTCTTTCTTTGCATCTGTGTCATCTCCACAACTTGTCTTAGGAAATTGTGTTCAAATTAGAGGTGAATGCAAATATATGATGATATTACCTTGTCTTTAGATATTAAATTTCTAATAATCAAATAAACCCTAATGGACTGTGTTACTTTTTAGTTTGGTGTGGCTGAACCAAGAAAAAAGGCATATGCAGATTTCTACAGAAACTATGATTCCATGAAAGATTTTGAGGAGATGAGGAAGGCTGGTATCTTTCAGAGTGCAAAGTGATTTTGGAACATAAAGGTAATATGGTTATTTTGACCTACTTTTATATGTTCAAAATAACTTCTTAAGTTATGTTTTTATTTTTTATTTTTAGCAGGGGTAGTAAGTTTAATTTCAGACAAAATAGAATTTATGGCAAACCATTAAAGACTGTAAAGAGATATTACATAGTCATAAATTATTTGCAGCCATCAAATTATGTTAATGAATTGTTCGGTTGGCATTAGGAAAATTATATTTTTAGAAGTGACTTTAAAAAAAATTTTTGACACCTTTTATAGGTTGTTAGGTAGTTGTTCTTAAGTGAATTGCTGACTTCCTGTAGATTCAGGTTTGGCCTTATCAGATCCACAAGGTCCCTATACCTCTTGGGCAGTATGAGATAAGGAACTATGTTTAGAAAGGATTGACTGGGATGCTGATAAAGGTAATCCACTAAATTATTGATTTAAAAGCATATTTCATGTACCTTATGAGACATCATAATCTGGAATCTTGTCATAATAATGTCAATTTAACATTATTCAGGTTAAACAGAAAAGCAAGAGAGCGATTTAAATAGTTCTGAAAACCACAATGAGATACCATTTCACACCTACTAGAGTGGCTATTATTATTTTTAATGGGAAATTATAAGTGTTTGAGAGAATATGGAGAAATAGGAACACTCATTCATTGCTGCTGGGAATGTAAAATGGTGTAGCTGCTGTGGAAGACAGTTTGGTGGTTCCTCAGAAAGTTAAGTATAGAATTACCATATGACCTGGCAGTGCCACTTCTAGGTATATGCACTAAAGAAATGAAAGCAGAATTCAAACATATTTTCACCAATGATGTTTAGAGCAGTATTATTCACAAATACTAAAAGATGGAAGCAACCCAGGTGTCCCTCAGCCTATGAATGGATAAGCAAAATGTGTTATGCATAACCCATTGGAATTTTATTCAACTGTAAAAAGGAATGAAGTTCTGATACATGAAACAACATGGATGAACCTTGAAAACATTGTGTTGCGTGAATTAAGCCAGATATAACAGGAAAAATAGTGTATGTTCTCACTGAAATTATTAGAATAAGCAAACTTGGAGAGTCAGAATCTAGAATACAGGTTACCAGGGAATGGGCTGGGGGTAGGGAATAGAGAGTTAAAGCTTAAAATGTACAGTTTCTACTTGGGTCAGTGGAAAGGTTTTGGTAATGGATGGTAGTGATGATAGCACAACATTGTGAGTGCAATAAACACCACTGAATTATATATTTGAATATGGTTAAAAGGGTAAATTTTAGGTTGTATGTTATAGAATAAAAAAATTTTAAAAACTCCAATGGAACTGCAATGGAACTGCAATCAGTGAATCCTAAGTTAAACCATGGACTATAGCACAGTTATAATCATGTGATTTCATAAGTTGTGACAAATGTACCATACCAATATAAGGTGTTTATAATAAGGTGGTATATGGGAACCCTGAATTTTATGCATGATTGTTCTGTAAACCCACAACTTTTGCTAATAAAAAAAAAAGTATATGGAAGAAAAAACGGCTGAGGAAAAGGAATCTAAATAAACTAATAAACAGCAACTAGAAAACCATTAGATGTTAGAGATAGAACAGTGGTTCTCAAAGTATGTTCTGGGGACAACTGGGGACGCCAGGACCTTTCAGAGAGGCCACAAAGTTAGATTATTTTTACAGTACCACTATGATGTTATTTGTCTTTTTCACTATAATTCTCTCATGAGTAGACTCACAAGCCCAATATCAAATTACTCCCAACTATGGTTAGTGTTTAATTAAGAGCACTGCATTGTTTTGGATCTTCAGTATACATGAAATCACAGATCACAGTATGCTTTCTCAAGACCTCCTTGCTTGGGACTCCTATTGCTCTCTATGGGATGATAGTGAACAAATTAAGAGGGACCATGGTGACCCAATGTAATTTTCTGATCAAAATCATATCATAGCATTGCCAATCTAGTGAATGTAGACCTTATATAACATATAGTTACCTTCTAGAGTAATTGCGCACCATGAGAATTTCTAAGGAAGTGCTTCACAAACATCTGATTGCTAGTTCGTGACTATAGGAATTCTTAACTAGAAGAAAAAACATATGACCTGGTATTTTATAAAGAACTCTTGACTCCATTTCACTTTTTTAATATTAAGGGAGCTTTGTGTCCTTGTCACATGTCCCAGAAACCGAAGGCTAGTCTGTGTACATAGAACATCAGAGAAAGTAGCTGAGCTATCAAATAAACTCCTTGTGGCTTTGGCCAGAAATGAATGTGATTTTGATGGCAGCCAATCTTTGCTACTTGACTACTTGCTGCAGAATCTGCAGATTTTGATCTTTGATATTCATGTATTTCACCAAATCAACTAACCCCATTATTTTATGTTGTAGACAAAGTTCTTAATTCAGTTTTGCCTTTTGTTCACTTAAGGAAGAACCAAGATTCTCTTTGATCTTGGAATTTTAATTAAACATAGATAATAGACATGGCAAATTAACAATACCACATAATGTCTTTTTTGTATACCATATCCCCAAATAGTTTGCATAATTAATAAAATTATAGAATTAAATGAAAATAATATTGGATAGAGAGAACAGATATAAGATTTTGGATTTCACCCATAGCAAGCAGCAAAACTAATACTAGTTTGCACAGTGCATAAGAGAGAGATACACCAGTTGGGAAGAAATTAGAAACAAATTGTATTAGTCAGCCAAAGTGGTGCTGATGCAAAATACCAGAAATCTGTTGGCTTTTATAAAGGCTATTTATTTGGATTAGAAGCTTACAGTTAACAGGCCATTAAACATAAGTTACTTCCCTCACCAAAGTCTATTGCCATGTGTTGGAGCAAGATGGTTGCCGACATCTGCCAGGGTTCAGGCTCTTAGGTTCCTCTCTTCCCGGGGCTCCGTTTCTCTCCGGGCTCAGTGCCTCTTTTCTCCACAAGGTCAGCTGTAGACTATGAGGCTCTCTAGGCTTTGCCTCTCTCCACAAGGCCAATTGTAGACTATCAAGCAAATGGCTCTGTCTCTGTCCCTGGGGCTTTTGCCAGTTCTAAGAGCTGTCTCTATTCCTCTGAGTTCTCCTGTGTGTTCACTTCATTCCTGTGTTCTTCTCCTGTGTGTTCACTTCCTGGGCTCCAGCTCTGTCCTTTGCCATGTCCTTTATCTGTGAGTTCCCACCCACCAAGGGGCGGGGAGTCAATGCCCTACTGATGTGGCCCAATCAAAGTCCTAATCATAATTTAATCACGCCCAGAGGAACAGACCAGTTTACAAACAATCTAGTATCTATTTTTTGAATTCATAAATAATGCCAAACTGCTATACAAATATATTGTGCCGTAAAAGAATGGAAATTTTTGAACTGAATTGGTTTTGTTGAAGATTATGTACTACCTCCAGACCAAGAATCCTGATGATCCCAAATCATCTGCAGCTGGTAAATAGGTCATTGGTTTCCTCCCCCCCTAGGAGATAGTCAAGAAATTTTTATCTTTGATCTTGGTGGTAAAGCTAGCCTCAGCCATAAGTAGTTGAAGGGTCATATGGCTTCTTTTTCTTAATAAATTTTATTGAAACATATTAATAAACCAAGCAGTTCATCTAAAGTGTACAATCAGTGGCATTTGGTATAATCACAGAATTGTGCATTCATCACTTCAGTCAGTATTAGAGCATTTTCATTACTCCAAAAACAAAAAAACAAACCACAAAATAAATGAACACAAAAAGAACTCTATTCCTTATTGTCACCTCTCAGTCCTTCCCCTGTGTATTAGTAGTCAGGGTTCTCTAGAGAACAGAATGAACAGGAGATATCTATAAATAGTATGAGATTTTATAAGATTCTCTCATGCTACAGTGGGGATGCACAAGTCCAGGTTCCGCAGGCAGGCTGCAAACCAGAGGCTCCAATTAAAGTCCAATGAAGGTACTTGATGAGTTTCCAGGAGATGTTAGCTGTCCAAAGATGAGCTGGGAAATTCTTTGTGAATGCTGGCATCACTTCCTCTTTTAAGACATTCAACTGATTGGATAAAATGTCACTCATTGCTGATGGCAATCTGCCTGGTTGATCATAGTTGTAATCAGCCGTCTGTGCAGTAAACTCATGATGACTAAAGCCCATAAATGTCCTTGTATTACAGTTATCCCAGTGCCTGCTTGAGCAAACAACAGGGCACAATTATGTGGCCGAGTTGACATGTTAACCTAACCATCACACCCTGCTATACATAACTGCTAAACTATTTTTGGCTCTGTAATTTATTTGTATTTACATTTTGCATAGATGGATAAAACAATACATAATACTTTTTGTCTCATTTCTTTCACTTAGCCTACTAACTTTTTTTTAAACCATTGATGGAAGATTAACATACTACTATACCACTATACCCTACTGTCCATAGTTTTTTTTTTTGTATTTTTGCCTAAATATCACCCTGGTATTAACCTTTTGTGACATTAATGTACATTTGTTATGTTTCAGAGAAAAACATTTTTATATATGCACAATTGACCATACTTATTATTTATAAGAAGATTCACTATGCTTTATACTCATTTCATTTTTTAGCTTTTCTTCTAGTGATATACACATCCTTAGACTTTCCCTTTCAACCACTATCATACCCATATGTTAGCACTACCATTATACACCCTATGATGTGCTTTCACCATTTCTATTCATTTACAAACAATCTTTTTACCAATTCTGCACAGATTAAACCTCAGCTTTCCATTCTTAACCACATTCTACTCTCGGGTGACTTATATTCTAGCTATTAACCCATGAGTTTGATCATTATATTTAGTTCATAATAGCGAAGTCATACAGTATTTGTCCTTTTATGCCTGGCTTGCTTCACTTAACAGAATGTCCTCCAGGTTCACCCATGGTGTCAAATGCTTCATGACTTCATGTCTTAACAGCTGAATGATATTCCATCATGTTGCATGTATGTTTGTTTATCCATTTGTCAGTTGATGGACAGCTGTGTTGTTTCCATCTTTTGGCAACTGAATAATTTGGCTCTGAACACCAATGTGCAAATGTCTGTTCTCGTACATGCTCTGAGATCTTCTGGGTATATACCTAGTAGTGGTATTGGCGGGTCACATGGCAGATATTTAACTAATTTCCTTAGAAACAGACTAACACAGTGGTTGTACCAGTCTACATTCACAATAACAGTGAATAAGTGTTCCTGTATATATCACGGACACTAGACCCTTGTCAGATGTGTGATTTCTAAATATTTTCTCCCATTGAGTAGTCTGCCTTTTGACTCTCTTAACAAAGTCCTTTGAGGTGCAGTGTTTAATTTTGAGGAGGTCCCATTTATCTATTTTTTCTTTCACTGCTCATGCTTTGGGTGTAAGGTTTAAGAAGCTCTACCTATTACAAGAACTTGAAGATGTTTCCCTACATTGTCTTCTAGGAGTTTTATGGTCTTGGCTTTTATGTTTAGGTCTTTGATCCATTTTGAGTTGATTCTTGTATAGGGAGTGAGATTTCATTCTTTTGGATATGGATATCCAGTTCTCCCAGCACCATTTGTTGAATAGACTGTTTTGTCCCACTGAAGTGGACTTGGTAGGTATCTGAAAAATTATTTGACCATAGAGTTGTGGGTCTTACTTCTGAACTCTCAATTTGATTCCATTGATCAGTGTGTCTATCTTTATACCAATACTATGCTGTTTTTGACCACTGTAGCTTTATAATACACATCAAGGTCAGGAAGTGTGAGTCCTCTGACTTTGCTCTTCATTTTTAGGATGTTTTTGGCTTTTTCGGATCATTTTCCCTACCAAATAAATTTGGTAATTGACTTTTCTATTTCTGCAAAGTAGGCTGTTGGAATTTTGATTGGTATTGCATTGAATCTGTAAATCAGTTTGGGTAGAATTGACATCTTCATGATGTTTAGTATTCCAATCCATGAACACGGAATGTCCTTCCGTTTGTTTAGGTCGTCTTTGATTTCTTTTTAGCAGTGTTTTGTAGTTTTCTGAATACAGGTCCTTTACATTCTTGGTTAAATTATTTTCCAGATATTTGAGTCTTTTTGTTAGTATTATAAATAGAATTTTTTTCTTGATTTCCTCACCTTGCTGTTTACTAGTGTATAGAAACACTGATAGTTGTGTGTTGATCTTGTACACTGCCACGTAACTGAACTCAGTAACTCAGTAGCTTTGTTGTAGATATTTGAGGATTTTCTTTTTTTAGATTTATTTCTCCCCCTCCCCCCCTTGTTTTGTGCTCGCTGTCTGCTCTTCTGCAGCACCAGGAACCGATCCCGGGACCTTACGGAGCGGAGAGAGGCTGCTCAATCTCTTGCACCACCCCAGCTCCCTGATCTGCTGCGTCTCTCATTGTCTCTCTTCTGTGTCTCTTTTTGTTGTGTCATCTTGCTGGGCCAGCTCTCCGCGCAGGCCAGCACTGCATGTGGGCCAGCACTGCATGCGGGCCAGCATTCCGCGTGGGTCATCTTGCTTTTTACCAGGAGGTCCCGGGAATCGAACCCTGGACCTCTCACATGGTAGACAGGAGCCTAATCACTTGAGCCACATCCGCTTCCCTGAGGATTTTCTAAATATAAGATCATGTCATCTGCAAATAGTGAGAATTTTTACTTCCTCTTTTCCAATTTGGATGCCTTTTATTTGTTTTTCTTGTCCAATTGCTCTAGCTAGAACTTATAGCACATGTTGAATAACTGTGGGTGACAGTGGGCATCCTTTGTCTTGTCTTGATCTTAGAGGGAAAGCTTTCAGCCTCTTCCCATTGAGTATGATGTTGGCTGTGGGATATTCATATATGCCTTTTATCATGTTGAGGAACTTTCCTTCTATTCCTATCTTTTGAAGTGTTTTTATCAAGAAAGAATGCTGGATTTTCTCAAACGTCTTTTCTGCATCAATTGAGATGCTCCTGTGGTTTTTTCCCCTTCTATTTTTTAATGTAGTGTAGTATGTTAATTGATTTTCTTATGTTGAACCACCCTTGCATACCAGGAATAAAACCCAATTGATCGTGATGTATAATTGTTTCTATATGCTGTTGGATTTGATTTGCAAGTATATTGTTGAGAATTTTTGCATCTGTGTTCTTTAGAGAGATTGGTCTGTAATTTTCTTTTCTTGTTGTAACTTTATCTGGCCCTGGTATTAGGGTGATGTTGGCTTCATAAAATGTATTGGGTAATTTTCCCTGCTTTTCAAGTTTTTGGAAGAGTTTAAACAGGATTGGTCTTAATTCTTCCTTGAAGTGTTTGGTAGAATGCACCTGTGAAGCCATCTATTCCTGTACTTTTCTTTGTTGGAAGATTTTTCATGACTGATTTAATCTCTCTTGCTTGTGATTGGTTTGTTGAATTCCTGTATTTCTTGTAGTGTTAGTGTAGGTTGTTGTGTGTTTCTAGGAATTTGTTCATTTCATCTAGGTTGCATAATTTGTTGGCATATAGTTTCTCATAATATCTTCTTATGATCGTTTTTATTTCTATGGGGTGATTTGTAAAGCCCCCCTCCCTTTAATTCCTGATTTTATTTGCATCTTCTCTTTTTCTTTGTTCGTCTAGCTAAGGGTTTGTCAATTTTACTGATCATAAAGAACCAGCTTTTGGTTTTGTTGATTTTCTCTTTTTCTTCATTTCATTTATTTTTCCTTTAATCTTTGTTCTTTCTTTCTTTCTTTCTGTTTGCTTTGGAATTGCTTTGCTGCTCTTTTTCTAGATCCTCCAGGAGTGCAGTTAGGTCTTTTATTTTAGCTCTTCTTTTTCAATATACGCATCTAGCGCTATAAATTTCTTTCACAACACTGCCTTTGCTTATCCCATAAGTTTTGATGAGTTGTGTTCTTGTTTTCATTTGTCTTGAGATATTTACTAACTTCTCTTGCAGTTTCTTTTGACCCACTGATTGTTTAGGAGTGTGTTGTTTAGCCTCCATATATTTGCCAATTGTCCCCTTTCCTGCTATTATTGATTTCCATCTTCATTTATGATTAGAGAAGGTGCTTTGTATAATTTCAGTCTTTTTAAATTTATTGAGAACTGTTTTGTGACCCAACATGTAGTCTATCCTGGAGAGAGATCCATGAACACTTGAGAAGACTGTATAACCTGCTGATGTGGGGTGCAATGCTCTGTATTTGTCAGGTCCAGCTTATTTTTCATATTGTTCAATTTCTGTGTCTTGTTGTTGATCTTCTGTCTAGTTCTGTTTATTGATGTGAGTGGCATGTTGAAGCCTCCAAGTGTTATTGTGTTGCCTGTTTCTCCTTTCAGTTTTCCTGGAGTTTGCCTCATGTATTTTGGGGCACCCTGGTTTAGTGCATAGATATTTATGACTATTATTCCTTCCAGATGGATTGTCCCTTTTGTTAATATATAATGGCCTTCTGCATCTCTCATCGCTTTTTTTGCATGTAAAGTCTGTTTTGTTCGACACCAGTATAGCTACCCTTCCATGCTCTTTTGGTTACTGTTTGTGTGAAATACTTTTTTTCCAACCTTTTAGTTTTAGTCTTTTTGCATCCTTAGGTCTAAAGTCTCCTGCAGACAGCTATGGATGGCTTATGTTTTTTAAAATTCATTGTCAGTCTGTGTCTTTTGATTGGGGAGTTTAGTCCATTAACATTCAGTGCTATTGCTGTAAAGGCATTACATACTTCAACCATTTTATCCTTTAGCTTCCAAATGTCATACCTTATTTTTGTCTGTCTTTTTACCCTTTTGGTTGGTCTTTCTGATAGTCTTCACTTCTGCACTCTCCTCCAGACCTTTCTCTCCTGTCTTTTCTGGCTGTAGAACTCCCTTTGGGTTTCCTTCAGAACCAGATTCTTGTTTATAAACTCTCTTAGGTTCTGTTTATCTGTGAGTATTTTAAACTGTAATATTTGAAGCACAGTTTTGCCAGATGAAGAGTTCTTGGCTGGCAGTTTTTCTCTTTCAGCACCATAATTATATCATACCACTGCCATCTCGCTTCCATGGCTTTTGAAGAGAAATTGCATTAAGTCTTACTGGGTGTCCCTTGTATGTGGTGTTTTGCTTCTCCCTGGCAGCTCTCAGAATTTTCTCTTTATCTTTAGCATTTGGCATCCTGAATATATGTCCTGTAGTAGGTCTATTTGGATATATTCTGATTAGAGTATGTGGCCATGTATATTCATGTTTTTTCTTGAGAGTTGGGAAATTTCTGGCCATTATTTCCTCAAATACTCTTTGCCCCTTTGCCCTTCTCTTCTCCTTCTGGAACTCCATAACATATATGTTGGTGAGCTTCGTGCTATCATTCAACTCCCTGAGCCCCTGCTCAGTTTTTTCAATTCTTTTCTCTCTGTTCTTTTTCAATTTCAGCTGTTTTGTCCGCTACATCACTGATTCTTTCTTCTATGATTTCAAATTTGCTGTTGTATGCCTTTATTGTATTTTTAATCTCACTTACTGCTTCTTTCATTACCATAAACTGTTATTTTTCTGTTCACGTTTTCAAATTTTTCTTTGTGCTCTCTGTGTGTCTTAATGTCTTAATTTCTTTAGTCATGTTGTCCTTCAACTTTATGATTTGATTTAGGAGATTTGTGTGAACAACATTGATTAGTTGTTTCAAGTCCTGTGTTTCATCTGGAGCTTTGATTTGTTTCTTTGCCTGAGCCATAGCTTCCTTTTTCTTAGTATGGCTGGTGATTTTTTTTGCTGGTATCTAGGCATCTGATTATGATTGAGTTTACTCTGATGATTAGTTTCTTTCTCTTGCCTAGGGATTTGCTGTTAAGTATCTTTGTGCTACCACTGTTCTTTGATTCTTGGTTCAGCTTGTTCTATATCTTGAGGATTCCCGTTTAACTGCTCAAACCAGGGCTGTGGACCCATCAATGGGGTGCAGGTCAGTTTCTAAGGGCCTTGGAGAGGGGGGTGGTAAAGGTGCCAGACTGCCTCTTTTATTTATTATTATTAATCTCTCCTTTTTGTGCACTTTCCTGGTCTGCCAGTAGATGACGCCCTTTGGCAGACCTCTCAGTCAAACCCTAGACACTAACGGGGGGAATGCATTCACCGTATCCCCACCTGGGCCAGCAGTATAGAAGCAGTGTCTTTTTGGATGGGCCAGGTGTTGCAGAGAAACTTTCTCAGAACCTACTCTTCTCCCTTGGCTGGCTGTACCCTCCCTTCCTCCTCCTGCATTGGCAGCAACCATTCCAGGGCAGTAGGGAGAGTGTTTCAGAAGGCACATTCTCTTTAGCTTCCTGCTAGCTGTCAGGGAAAACAGTGTCATGGCTCCACCTGGCCTAGAAGTGTATGCCCTTGGAATGCAGCAGACCAAATTCATTAGCCAAAGTCAGTTTGCTGTAGACTGTGTTCCTCTCTCCTTTCTTGGGGAAGAGGATCCCTGCAATCCCCTCAGTCTGTAGCTACTGTCCATGGGCTGGAGGACCCTCTGCTGTTTGCTCCGAGGGTGGGGGAATGGGCGCCAACAGCTGCTGCAGCAGCTCTACTCACAGGATCTTTCATGCCAGTTGAGATTCCTTTCTTTTGCCCCTCCTTTTTGGGTGGTATCTAGCCTTCCCCTGGTGTCCTAAGCCCTAGTATGGTTTTCTGGACAGTTTCTTCACTGTTCCCTAGCTATTTTTCTGGGAGAGTAGTGAGCCTCTGCCTCTCTAATCCTCCATCTTTGCGTAAGTCCAGATGGCTTTTGAACTTAGTTGATTATTTGTTTTTTTTGGTCGGTGAAAGTTTTTATTCCCATGGGAAAATGTGGTAAAATACTACATGTGTTCATTGCTAATTTGGGCTTTAATGGCCCATGCTCAAAGATTACCATATAGGATATTTCAGAGATGGCACTAGTTAGATTTACCAACATAGGATGCTGTGGGAGTATTTGAAAGCCAGATAGTACAAATACATCCTTTCTTTGTCATGCCTAAAACAATCTTGTTCCAAAATTGAACAAAACCCAAACAAACCATTAGTATCTTTGGTTTTTGTTACTGTCTACTGTAAATCTTTAGTTTGGGTTTCTTGACCAAATCTGGCCATTAGATTAACTGGCGTTTAACTCTCTTTACTGCTAGGAACTGTCTGAGTCATTTAGTCTTTTTAATCAGCCAAATATTTAATGTAGAGATAATATCCCATCAACAGGGGAGATAAAATAAAGATATGGTGGGCAGTCAATTTTAAGTACAGTTTCAAAGATGAGAAAATGAAGAATTTATGGAGTCCTGTGATAGGAAAGTCTTTTGGCCAAAAAGAAGCCAAATTAACATTCATAGCAAACTAAGTATATAATTCTAATTTTATAGAAAATTATAGTGCATGTGTCTTGTGATTTGTGTAGGGTGAAAAGAAATAAAATATTTAGATTACTCACTATCTCGGTATCGATGCTTCCAAATGAGGCCAGTGTCATGGGCCCAGTCACTATTTCACCTTATTTGCTTTGTTCAGTTTTCATTTTCGAAGCCCACAGTCTAGTCTCCCTTTGTGTTGTATCCCCAAAATCAGGAACGCAGTCCTACCTTCTACTTCCTAAAAAAAAAAAAAAAAAACTAAGAAAAAGTTATTCTGTGCTGTTTTTATTTCTATGGCTTTGTAATGAGTTTTAAGATCAGGAAATGTGAATCCTCCAACATCGTTCCTTTTTTTCCAAGATGGCTTTGGATATTTAGGGCCCCTTACCATTCCATATAGATTGGATGATTGGCTTTTCCATTTCTGCAAAGAAGACTGTTGGACTTTTGATTGGGATTGCTTTGAACCTAAATTGTTTGGGGTAAAACTGACATCTTAACAATATTTAGTCTTACAATTCATGAACATAGGATGTCCTTCCATTTAGTTAAGTGCTAATTTCTTTTAGCAATGTGTTTAGTTTTTTGTTGTTTTTTTTTTTTGTACAAGTACCTTACGTCCTTGGTTAGATTTATTCATAGATACTTGATTATTTTAGTTTCGTTTGTAAATGGAATTATATTCTTGATTTCCTCTTCTGATTGTTTGTTGCTAGTGTATAGAAACACTGCTAATTTTTGGGTGTTGATCTTGTACCACTCCACTTTGCTGAATTTGTTTATTAGTTTTTGTAGCTTTGTTTTGGATTTTTCATGATTTTCTGTATATAGGGTTATATATAAATCTGCAAATAGGGAAAGTTTTACTTCTTTCCAATTTGGATGCCTTTCATTTCTTTCTCTTCCCTAACTGCTCTAATACAATGATGAATGACAGTGGTGACATTGGGCAACTTTGTCTTGTTTCTGATCTTAGAGGGAAAGCTAAAAATGTTTTTCACCATTAAGTAAGTATGAGGTTAACTGGGTTTTCCAGATATGCTCTTTATCAAATGAGGTAGTTTCCTTCTTTTTTTTTTTTTTTGAGGTACCAGGACCAGATTGAGCCATGGACCTCGTATGTGGGAAGCTGGTGCTCAACCACTGAGCCACATTGGCTTCCCTGAGTTAGTTATTTCATTTGTTTGCTTGTGTTTTTTTTGTTTTTAGGAGGCACTGGGAACTGAACCTGGGACCTCCCATGTGGGAAGCAGGCACTCAACTGCTTGAGCCACAACTGCTCGCCTCCTTCTATTTCTAGTATTCCAAGTATTTTTTGTCAAATGCCTTTCTGCATCAATTGCAATGATCATGTTTTTCTTCCTTCATTCTTTTAAGATGTTATATTAATTAAATTAAATAATTTTCTTATGTTGAACCACCCTTGTGTACCAGGGATTGACGCTCACTTGATCATGGGATTCTTTTAATGAGCTGTTGGATTTGGTTTGCTAGTATTTTGTTAAGGATTTTTGTATCTATGTATAAGAGATACTGGTCTGTAATTTTCTTGTGGTATCTATCTGGGTTTGGTCTGAGGGTGATGTTGGCTTCATGGAATGAATTTTAGGGAGTATTCCCTCCTCTTCAT
>JAQZBX010067552.1:0-15925 GCA_029593785.1 Cabassous unicinctus
AGAGGTTACATAACATGCCTGAGGACTCAGTTACCCAGTGGCAGAGCCGGGACTTGAACCCAATGTCCACGTTCTCCCCTATTGGCCTATGCTGGAGTGGGAACTGGGCTGAGCTCCAAGCCTATGTCCATCTCCATTGCACCAAAGCCTACCTTAGCAACTGGTATTGCTTCATCTATTTACTACCATAATCAAGATGCTACAATTTATTCAATTATTCCACCAGTGCCATAATCACAAGCATCCGTCGGCCCCTGCCATGTGCCGGATGATCTGCTGGATCCCGAGGGGGGCAGAGCCATTAGAGACATTCGGTGAAAAGTCCTTTTCTCTGATGAAGTTCATTGGACCTTATTTGCAGAGACACGTCCATCGCACGAGGCCACATCAAAATATTTAGCTCTCGAATGACTTTGTTTGTCACTGAAAGCACAGCAGGATTGACTCTCAAACGTTCTGGCCGTTTCTTTCCCAGCCATCTATGCCACGCACCTTCCCCCATGCTGACCGCACACGCACAAGCCAGAGCTTCCTCTTTCTGCCTTGGTAGTCCCTTCCCAGAACGCGGTCTCCTTACTTCTGCTCCTATGGAAATGCACAGCACTCAGCCCGCCCAAGGTTAACCAGCTCATTGCTGGGTAGAGTCCAAGGTCATGAGAGTAGAGCTGATGGTTTGCTATTATCAGGTTTCCTCATTGTCCGAAAGCATCAGTTATATGTTCTAAATCAGCATAGCAGCCAGAGTGAGGCAAACTGCAATATCTGACCCACACCTGTAGCAGCACGACTGGTTCTCCTTTGCACAAGGAGGTAGAAGGCAAGGCCACTGGGATACTTCTGCTCTGGGTGGAATCCACTCAGATAGAGCAGCTGAGCCTGCAGGACCTAAGTCATCAGGGACTTCATGTGGTAGGGACCAGGCACCCAAAACTCCCATCCATGCTTAGAAAAAAGCCACAAGATGGTGCAAAATTCATCAATGCAATTTATTGGGTACACCATAGAAATGGCAGAGAGGAGAACGAATATTTCCTAAGACTCGTGTATGCCCCACTCCACTGAGCCCTGTGGCAGGCACAAGGGTCCCTGAAGTGAGGTGGTTGTACATTTGATTTGCAACTCAAGTTAGATGGGGTGTAGTGAATTGCAATCATCTCTGAGTTCAGAATTGTCAACTAAAAATGTTTCGAAATTCAAGAGCAAAGGAGATTCCAGGAAGTGACCAGCAGATAATAGCCAAGTCGACCGCACTTTCTTTCTCTGATCTGGTTTATTTATTTGCAACTACTTTTAAGAACACGAGTTCCATGAAGTAACTGTGTTGTCTAGGACCCGGGCACATAACCGAGACTCAGAAAACAGGAGTTTAATGAAAGAATGACTATGAGAAGATGATGACTGCTTGTCCCGTAGATCAGCAGTTTTCAACCCCTGGTTGCTCATCATATGGTCTGGGGAACTTTTTAAAGAACTCAGATTCACTGCATCAGATAGATTTGCTGAGGTTGCAGAGGAAAAGGAGACTCCCAGAATTAAGGAGTTTTGCCCCAAATCATGCAGCTACTAACTGTCAGTCCCAAATCCCAGGCTTGCTGGCTCTCTAATTCAGACTTATTCCGCTAGACCCAGCTTCACCCCTGCCATGCAGCACCTGGCTCCATTCATTGACTCAGTCATTCAATCTGCAAATTCACTTCTCACAGTTGCCGTGTGCAGGGCACGCAGTGGGTCCCGGAGAAGCCAGGCCAAACACCACCAACGATGCTGAGAACTGCTGCCAGGGATGAGCTTCCTTTAAATTGTGGGGGATCGATTCTTGAAATTGGTTTGTATTTTGCACTCAGATCACACTCATGCACTGTAAAGCTTAGTATTTTTCACTCATTGAGAAATGAGTTGCTTCAGAAGTGTCATGTAAAATGTAAAAACAAAAACAAAACAAAACCCCCACATCTCTGTCTTTTTCCAGAACCGGATGATTAGGTCGCATCTTGGCTAACACTGCCTGGCTCCACTGAACTCTGCTACTTCAGTTTTAATGTCCTTCCCTCCACGCCCAAAGCTGTAATTCCTGCAGATATATGTGTCTCTTCTAACTGCATGTGGTATTGCAAGTTTTGCTCATATTTAGAGTCAGAAAGACAAGCAGAAATGGAGCTTTACACCTGAGTCCCAATATTAGCAAGAACCCGGGAAGCGGAGCGCCAAGCTCGCAACGCTGAGGGCGTTTTAGCTTCTGAGTCATGCCCTTCTTGAGGCTGGCGTTTCAGCTCATCATATCTGTGCGCTGCACTAACTAGTACCCTTTAGATAATGGCCCCTTACTGCTCAAGCTAGTTTCTGCAGCTTGTCATGCACAGAACTTTATCTCTCCACCCTCCTCATCAACACCCAGTAGCTTAGTCTTTGAGTACTGATATTCTACTCATTAACCAGACCTCTTCTCTCCATTCCCACGGCCACTGCTTTAAAGTCTTCATCCTGCCTCCACTGGACCATTGCAATAGCCTCATAATCGGTGCCCACGCCGAGGTCTCGTCTCTCCAGCTCACCCTGTTCCACTCGGCACACAGGCTCACCTCTGATCGCCCCACTTCTGGGGTCTCCATCTTCTTCAAAGGCTCCCTGACATTGGCAGATTCCATTCTCCACCCTTTGCCTACCCGCAAGGCCCAGCGTGGGCTCTGCCACTTCCCCTTCTCTTGCAGCCTCGCTGCCCCCACCCCTCACCAGGAAGTTCATTCCAGCGACACTGCTTGGTGGTTCCCAAAATACGCAAGTGACCTTGATCATCTTCAGGCTCTGCTGTCTACTGTTTCTCCAGCTTGGAATCCTCACGTCTTTTTGTTCACCTGGCAAGTTCTCCCTCAAGCATTAAGATTCAAATCAAACGCTCCCTTCTCTGGCTTTTTCAGCTGGAATTTGTACTTTCTGTTTGGACTATCTGATTGTCACCCATCCACCGGGAGCGATTGAAGGAAGGTGCTCTGCTGTCATCCCACTGGGGTCCTGCTGGGCAGAGTCTAGAGGAAGTTACTTTATCTTCAGACCTCCACCCCCAACGCCCATGTGAAATGGAGCAGTAATAGTTCGTACTTCGTGAGTTCACTGTCAGGATTCATTGAGATCATGTGTGTGAAATACTTAACACGATAGCCAGCACATAGTGCTCGATAAAAATTAATTAAACCTTGTCAGCGATTTTGTATCATTTGGATTAGCATTTTTGCACCACACTTCAGGCAAATCACTGATGCCAGAGGCTGGGCCGTCCCACGTACGTGTACCCAGAACTCAGGGCATGTGGCATGTCCACAATAAACGTAGCTTATATGGCCAGTCGAGGCAAGACTAGGCTAAGTCTAGACTAGGCTAGACCTTGAGTGGACTCCCCATGAAACAGTATGACCCAAAGCGTGAGTGTTTTAGGTATTCACTCATTGAAGTGTCTGCCACCATCAGGAGAACGCCAGAAAACATTAACTAGGGAAGATGAGACCTAAACTTTAGCTGTCAATAATACTGCAGAGCTTTTGCTCGTGAGATTTGATGCAGAGGAGGTATCCACTGTGGGTTTTTTTTGATGATTATAGGGCAGCATCAGGAGCTCAGCTCAGGGAAGAGGTCACAGTCGAGGGCTTTGGACTTGTTGGGTGATAGAGAACCAAGGCAATGGGAAGCGAAAAGGGTAGTGGTTGCCTGACAAGGTGACCTTGGCTCCATTTGTCTTTCTCCTCTGGAAATCTGTGGAGCATCATGCACCTTTGAACACTTTCCCAGAAGGGTAAGAGGCAGACACGACCCCATTGTCCTTGGAAATCCTTCCACATGACTTGGAAACGCTGTCGTTAAGGGCATGGGTTGCAATGACAAATGAAATTCCAGCCCCATCACTCAATAACTGCAGGAGTTTGGGGGTGATTTTAAATATTCTTGAATTTCAGCATCCTCCTATGGAAAATGGTTTAAAGATACCTACTCTACTGGGTTGCTGGAAGAATTTACTGCTCTTCTTTATAAAGAATTTGTAGAGTGCCTGCCATAAACTCAAAACTCAGCAACTGGTCACTATCACAATTAATACATATTCTGACATTTTCTGGACCTAAATATATATTCTAAGTCATGTGAAAATCTCCAAGAGATTTAGGAAAAGGAAATATATATAAAATAAGTATTTTATATATATTGTAAAATAAATATAAAAATACCTTTTGGGAAGCAGACACGAAAACCACAATCTGCTTAGAAAATGGAAGCTATTTATTAAGGATTTATTGTGTTTCTGGTTCAAGGCTAGGCAGGCGATGAGTATATCTTGTATAGGTCTTGACATCCAAAGGTTACCAGCCGAAGTCCTCTGATGGCTCTTTTCCTTCCAGAAATTCTTATGCTTAGAGGTTCGACTCTGCATACAATTACACCGGACAAGCATTTTTACCAGAACCTCCCAGTACATTGATCAGCAAGAACGGGGTTAATGACACTCTTTACTCAAAGAGTCTCAATTACGTCTCAACATTAACTCCCATTAAGATGAATGACAATGCATTGTAAGTAGTGTTTCAATTTGAAATTGAAATCGTATCAATTAGCCTTTAAACTAGCCTAAATAAATTCCGTTTGGTAGCTCAAAAATTATTCAAATGCCATGATTTTGAATAAGAGGCTTGGAAAAAGTTTTTTTTTTTTTTCCATTCTCTTCTAAAGATTCATACTCATAATAATCATATCTGCTCCTATCATCTCTTGCCTTCAAAGAGAGAAGGAGTAACAGGGGCCGTCGACTGATAAATCATCATAGATTGTAAGTGTGTCGCAATTATGAGAATGACTATTTCCCCACGGGGGAAACAAACACAGAGGAACAGACTGCTGTGAAGGAAGATAATTTTTACAGTCTGGGAGGGATGGGGCATAGCTGTTTAATGGGTCTATAATGCCCAAAGCCATTCAAACCATTACTGCTCTAACCTGTTTGGGGTCTTCTACCCACGGCCGGCGAGGAGCAGTCTCAGCCTGGAAACCAGATGGGGCCCAGCCTGCCCCACTTCACATGCCCTGTTCCTTCACGCGGGTCTGTCTTCCCGATTGACCTGATCTTGTGCATCTCTCTAGCCCCCTCCGTCCCAGCATCTGGAAATACGCTTTGTACTAACCAGCATGTGACTATTAAAATAAACAATGCCCCAGGTCCTTGAGGTTTCACACCCAAAGGGCTGCCGATTCGATGTCTGCCTCTCCATGAAACTCCAGGACAGAAATGACTTCCTGCACAATAGCTTGTCCCGGGTGCAGCCCTGCCAGCACGCAGACCCTGCAGTGGGCAGCGGCAGAGTGGAGCTCAGGAATGCTGGGAAGCAGCACTGAGCCACTGCGGGCTAAGGGCTAAAGCAGAGTGAATGGCAAATAGAAAATGCTCGAGAAACGCTGCGTTGTGACTGTGGGCTTTTTTGGTCAGTGAGACTTTCAGCATCTGCTCCCTGCCCTGTAGCAACTCTGCTGGCTTCTTTGTTACTCAGCGCTGCTCCAACTGACACCAACCAACCAACCAACTAAGCAAACGCAACCGAAACAGAGGGGCACTGGAACTGGCACAGAGGGGCACTGGTTTGTTTCATTCTTTCGCCTCCTTCTAACAGCCACGTTCGGACCAGTGTGTTCCTTCTGAGACAAAATTTAGATCATATCACTGTCCTACTTAAAACCCTTCAGTATGACATTGCAAGGACAGGTACATGCCATTATATATCCTCCCATATCCTGCAGAATTATGTGGGAGAGAGTGTAGACTACAGTGTGAACTATGGACATGCTCAGTGGCAAAGCCCCAGGATGCGTTTCTCAATTGCAATGAATGTGCCACACTAATGAAGGAGGTTGATTATATGGGAGGGTGTGGGAGGTGTGGGGAGTGGGGCATGTGGGAATCCCTATATTTTTTATGTAACGTTTGTGTAATCCAAGTATCTTTTTTAAAAAAAGCCCTTCAGTAACCACCATGATTAGGGGAAAGTTCCAATTCCTCTGTCTGGGCCCCAAACCCTCGAAGCCCTGGCCCCATCACCTCCCAAACTCATCTCCCTTTACAATCCGTCCGTGCCACCCTGTAGGTGACGTGATGGCAGTTTGAGGATTGGATGGCCGGCATTCCCTTCTGCCCTGTCCCCACCATCATCCTGCTTTTCCAACTGTGTTCAGCATTCAACTCTGTTTGCCAAGTTCTCACCACACACTCAGACTTCACCCTGAACATCTGCATAAAACTCCAGGGATTCCAAGATCACCAAAGCCAATCCATGGTTAAGTGAGAACCCTGCTCTAAAGGAGAGTTTTCTTCACTAGCAGGCATTTTGGAGGTATGCCAATTGGTCACCATTTGTCTCCCAAACTTTCCAGTTTTGTAAAAGTATCTTCTATTTCAGCCTCAGTAAGTCGTTTGCCTCTTGCCTTTGTGACAGAAGATCAAATGTCCTGACATCCTCAATTCACAGGACCAGATCGGATCTAACTTGGCGGTAACACTGCCTCCTTTCTCTCCTGACCTCTGCGCTCTCTCACACTGGAGCCAGGTTGCCTGGGTTCAAATCTCAGCTCCACCACAAATGGGTCTTTTGTCCCTGGGCATGTTTTTTAATCCTCGAAAGTCTCAGTTTCCTCAGCTATAAAATGGGAACAATAATAGCACCTATCTAGAGGTACAAATATGATATTCCAGGCATATAGTAAGTGCTCAATAAATACAAGCTTTATGATAATGATCACTAAGTCTTAGAGCCTTTTATTTGCATAGCACAGAGACAGCTGTGGCGTGGGAGAGAGAGCCAGAGAAAACTGTTTCAACACAGAGACACAATTATAGGACTTGAATACATAATTTGACATCTCAAATTTCTGTCATTCCCCTCTCTCTCCAGAGGTAAGGTGGAGGCTGTGGGGGACCTAAACCAGATGTCTGTCTTACATGTCTGGCATGTAGCAGACCCCCAGAAAGAACAATATATGATGCGTAAAACACGGTGGTACATAAAACCATCCACAAATCCAGGAAACATCGTCACAGTTCTCTGTGCTCTGGGGTGGCATAAAGAAAGCATCTTCAGGAGCGAGATGCAAAATGAAAACAAAGACAAATTATTAGTGCCTTCTCCTACCACCACTGCTGTTGCCCTTCTCCCCTCGCCCAAACCATTAACATTTACGAAATCTAAATCTCTTTAAAAAAATAAAAAAAATATATATATATTCTAAAAAAACCTCACTGCTAGCTAAATAGACCATGTGTTGGGCACTGGGGTAGGTTTTATTTGCAAAACATTCTCACCAACTTGTTGGAATATGCATGAGCTAGTAGCCACATTTAATCATTACGTAAAGCAGGGAAGGTAGAAGCAAGTTATAAAAGTAAATAAGAACTCTGGGATCGCACTTCCTCCCTTAAAATCGCTCTAAGCTTTCGGGACTTCTGTTTGCCCCTCCGTAAAAAAGGGGCTCCTGGTGAGATGGGGCTCGCCAAATGAGAAAGCTCTTTGCAAACTGTAAAGCCCTATACCATTGTGATAAATTATTACTGGTCCTACCTGGAAAAGACGATTCCCCAGGCAATGCCAGCTGCCTAAACCATGAGGAAGTTACCAGCTTTGAAAAGAGAATTCCTAATTGCTCCTGCTGATGGGTGACAAGCAGGCGGTGCCCCCCTCCCTTTACCTACGGCAGGATGTGGCCCACCTCCTGGCGCCCCACACCCCGGGCTCCCCACCCCCTGGCGCCCAGCTCCCACCCCTTGGCCCACCATTTCCTCCAGGTGGTGCTGGTGGCACCTGCCCTTGTTGCCCCGAGGACTCTCACTTCCTGGCCAGGCCATCTCAGAGGCATGCAGGGCCCATCCGGGCCCAGCGTGGAGTCCTCGGAGCCGCAGGAGGCCCCCTTGGTCAGCGGGGCCTGGGGCCAGAGGACAGGTGTCCTGCTGGGCGGCTGCTGCCGGCGATTCGGAGCTGCGTTCCAGGGCCGCCCGAGGGCCCCCGGATCAAGCCTCAGTACCCACAGTGGTGTGAACTTGTTTTGACTTTGCCTCCTTCCTTGTTTCACTCTTCCCCATTCTTAATTCCTGGGATCACTTCCCAAAATAAATGACCACGCGCCAGCCCTCGCCTCGCTCTACTTCCTGCCAGGATCCCAGGCTGCTTCTCTGAGGACCTTGGCAGCTCCTCTACCCGGGACACGCCTGTTTCCCCTTAGCGCAATAGGATCGGGGCTCACTGGAGAAGACAGTGACTCGGAGGACCAAAACTGGACTGTCTCCATGCTTCGAGGTCTACCGGAAAGGTAGAGCTTAAGAGTTAGATAACCTAGGTGCAAATCCCAGCTCCATCCTTTACTGCTGGGTGAATGTGGGCAGATTGCTTAACCTCTCTGAGCCTCGCTGTCCCCACTTGGGATAATGACATCAGCTTCCCTGAATACGTAGTGATAGTTGTGTTGAATGGCTTAGGCAGAGGGGTCACCCGGCAAGGGGTGGCTAAGATCAAGGTGAAAGTGATTAATGTGATTAACTTGAAGTCACTCAACAAACAGCTCTGATGACTAACACTAATATTGCTTCTTTGCATATTCTGGGTTTGATTTTGCCATTTACTAATAGAGCTACCTTCTCTCTGTGCTCTCCTTTCCCTTTGACATTTTAAAGTAGTACTACCGGGGAAGCGGGTGTGGCGCAATGGATAGAGCCCCCGTTTACCATATGAGAGGCCCAGGGTTCGCTTCCCGGGGCCTCCTTGTGAGGGCAGGCCGGCCCGTGCGGCGCGAGGGGCTGATGCGGCAAGACCTCACAGCAAGGGGGAGATAAGCAGACACAGAGAAGACACGCAGCGAATGGACACAGCAGCACAAGTAGCAAGGGGGGGATAAATAAATAAATCTTAAAAAAAAAAATAAAGTAGTACTACTAAAAAAATCTGATCCCTTTTAACATTCTTTCTGATTTTGTTTTTTCTCCTATCTTCCCTGGAGCCTTAATTGACCCTTTATTATTCTCTTGCTCCCATCGCTTCCCATTTCCAGTATAGTTCCAGGCGGGTGACTCTAAAGCTCCTGCTTGAACCTGTCTGACCATAAATACAACTTGACAAACTATTTCCAAGCAGTCAGTAATGTGAGAAGGGAAGTGATCCTTGCTTCTCGTCTCATTTAGCCTCGCACATCTTTTCAAAGAGCCAAGCACGACGGCAATATTATTTTGCTTAGATTTCAGACAATAAACATTGCCGTCGTCAACCCGGGGACCGATTTTCAGACTTGATTCTTCTCTTAGCTGATAGCAAGTTCACGGCCATTGCAAGAAGGATGGACCAGGCACGGCACAAAGGACCCTATTTTGTACAGCAGGCTTGCCTTGTACCAAGGAGCTACGGCGATTCGAAGCAGATCAGAAACGGGATTTCTCACTCTTATCCCATCACATTTAATGGGAGTGGGAGAACGCTATTGAGGGAAAGCGATGCAGGCGCGTAGTAGACACGTATCTTTAATCCTTGCTTAAAGTTTTAAAAAACGTTCTCCTGTAACAAAGCCCCGAAACCACAGAAATGCATCGTCCCGCGGTTCTGAAGCCTTGACAGCTGAATTCAAGGCGATGGAGGGACCCCGCTCCTTCTGAAACCTGTCGGGACAAACTGTTCCGCCGCTCTCCCCTGGCCTCTGGTCAAGATCCGCGGTCCTTGGCTTGAGCCAAGTCTCTGCCTGTGTCTCCGTCTCTCTGTATCTCTCTGTGTTCAAGTTTCCTCTTCTTATATGATTCATCCAATCATATAGGATGAAGCCTGCCCCCACTCATTTTAACTCGCCTGATTCCATCTGAAATGAACCTCCTTCCAATTAAGGTCACAGTCACAGGACTGGGGCCGATGTTAGGACTTGACCTTGTCTTTTGGGGGACACAATTGAATGCATAACAAACACCCACAAATCCTTCCTTTACACAATATAGAGAACGTAAGAATACGGCCTTTCCATCCGCGTTTCTGTAGCTCATGTGTGCCTGCAGTCCCTCAGCTGGAGCTCAAGAAGCAAGGCTAATTTTTCATCTTGGAGTGAAAAACAATTTCAATTTTTTGGGGGGAGGGGGGCAGTTATCAGCTTGGGGTACAAATCAAGTCACATTTTTTAAAATTGCTTGAGCCCTCCGCTTGCCCTTTTCAGCAAGGAGGCCCCTCATCTCTCTCCTAAGGCTCACCTAGTCCAAGGGAATCAGTCCAGCATCCACTTCCTAGGCAGAGAGGCAGGGAATGGAATGTGCAGCCATTGCCTTGGGCTGCTGCCAGGAGCTGTCTCTGATGACGCCGGCTCTGCCCCTTGACCCTGCAGTGACTTCCTGGGCTAGGGAAGGCGGTAGAGCAGGCCACAGGGGAGTCCCACAGCTGGACACCTCCTTTATGGCTCTGAGGGCTCTCCCACCTGTGTGTTCCCAGGCCAGCTCTCTTCCAACTGCAGCCACGGGCCAGCTGGCCCAAGGAAGGCTTCTGGGTGCCGGGCCCCCAGCTCCCTGCCCTGTCCCCCTGCAGAGCTGTCCCTCCGGGCCGCTGGCTCCACGGCTGACAGTGGACTTCTAGCCTCGGTTACAAGCTTAGGGTATTCATCCCTCCCCTCCTAAAAGTCTGCTTCCTCTCCCAGGACTCTGGTTTTAAAGTCAAATGAAAAGTTTCACTCTACCTTTCTGCGATTTAAGAGATTTCACTCAAACAACCCCTTATTTCACAAAGAAAGCCTTGTCCAGGGTGAATTTATGCCTCTGCCACATGAAGTTGTGGTGGAAGAACTTTAAAGAAATGTGTACTGGTTAGACACTGTTTAAACATAAAGCACCCCATTATACATAAGAGATACATAAGTCTGTTAAGACTCACACTTATCTCCCCAGCCTCGGCCAAGTGCAGCCATCCTTCTCGTCACAGTCCTGGATGCTGTCCTACTCGGATTCTTACTTTCAGAGGCTCTTCACACGGCCTCCACCCCTGATTTTCCAGCTTCCTCCACGCTGCTGCCACATGGGTCTGCCTTCCAGATAATACCAGGCAAGATAGATCCCACTATGCGAGAACCTTCCGTGACGATGCCTTACCCCCTAGCCTGGCGATGAATTCCATACCCTGCATGTTTTGGCTGGAAGCAAGAAGTTTCAATATGGACATTTTGTGGGAACCAATAGGTGTAAAATATTTTAATGTGGTCTTAGGGGGGAAAATTACCAACCGTCATTATTTCCATTTGTTTAGTGGAGGGTCACCCATAATGTAAGACTGAGAGATGGGTTAGAGGGCAGGACTGGGATAAGGCTCGGCGTTGAAGTGGAAGTTCAGATAATGAGGTGAGATGGGGAAGAGGTTAGAGATAGAACCACAAACTGGGTTTGTGATGGTAAAATGGTACTTAAGAACAAGATCGGGCCATTTTCATCTCTTCTATGTAGGTTTCCCAGAGTCCTGGCAAAGGGTCTGGCCTTTAGTAGGTATTCAAGGAAACAGCTGGCCTAATTATGATTTTCTGTGCACGAATGTTTCCACAACTCAGCAGTAATGATTGGAAATCGCCAGGCATTGCACATCAAATCAGTCATCCAGCAGGCACAGCTGTAAAATAATAAAAAAACAGGCCATTATAAGTGTCTGCAATGTTGTAGAGAGACTGGGACCCTCATACTTTGTTGGAGGGAATGTAAAATGGTGTGACCATTTGGGAAAACAGTTTGGCAGCTCCTCAAAAGGTTAACCATGGAATCACCAAATGACCCGGCAGTTCCACTTCTGGGCATGTACCACGAGACACGAAATCATGACCTTCCCAAAACTTGCACATGAATCTCCATTCGTGATAACCGAAAAGTGTTAGCAACCACAATTTCTACCGACTGATGAGTGGCTAAGCAAAATGTGGCATAACCATGCAATGGAATGTAATTCCACAACAAAAAGAATGAAGTACTGATCCATGCTACAATGTGGACGAACCTGGGGAGCATTATGCTCAAGTGAAAGGAGCCAGTCACAAAAGACCATGTGCTGCATGATTCCATTTATACGAAATGTCCAGAAGAGGCCAGTCGATAGAGACATAAAGTAGATCAGTGGTTGCTAGAGGCTGGGGGAGGAGGGCGGGGGGCAAGGGTGGGCTGCCGGCGGGGGGTGACAAGAGTTCTTTCTGGGAAGATGAAATGTGCGACACTGAGATTGTGGTGATGCTTGCACGACTCTGTGAAAAATACTTAAAACCTCTGAATTGTACAATTTAAATGGGTGACTGTTACGGCATGTGGATTATGTCCCAACAAAGCTGTTAAAAAAGGTTTTTAAAAAATATGGTACAGGAGGAAAAATAAAGGAATGTTGCCTATTTGTGGCCTGGGTAGCTGAGTAGATCTGTTTATTGAGACAGGCAGGTCTGCCTGTTGGAGATGAGGGCAGAGAGCCCTGTTTTGACCGTGAGAAGGTGGAGATGCCCATGAGACATCCTTGGAGAAAGGCCAAGCACCCGGGTCAAGGTGTGAGCCTGGGTTTCCAGGGAGAGGGCCGGGAGGAGAAAAGGAATTGGGTCTTTAGCACAAGCATGGTGCTTGAATCCACAGAGCCGGGTGAAGTCGAGGGGAGAGAAGGTAAAGGAGAGAGAAGCTCGGAACAGGGCCCCAAGCTCAGCAAGACTTCGACACCAAGCAGAAGAGACGGGGAAGGATGCCGAGTTAGGGGGAAAACCATGGCGGTGCAGGTTCGCAGAGGCTTGGAGAAGAAGCATTTTAAAGAGAAAATGGTGCTGGATCCTGACAAGAGGTCAAATGAGATAAGGACAGAAGTGTGACCTTCGGGTTTGTGGCATGGAGGCCGTTGGTGTCTCCCTTGACAAGAGCCGTCTCTGTGAAGGTGGGGATGGGTGGTGGACTGGGGTGACTCGAGCGGGGAGAGCCAGGCAGGTGCGACTCTTGGCAGCACCCATGAACTACCTTTCTAGAAGTTTTGCTGGGAAGAACAGGAGAATAATGGACCATGAACTAGAGGGAGAATACGGGATCAAAGGAGAGGTTTTTCGTTGTTCTTGTTTTAAAATGTGAGATCCCCGAACATTGGTATGCTGATGTCAATCTAGTAGCAACCAGAAACTAATCATAAAATAGGGATGGGGGTATGTGTCAGTTTTCTGCCATAACAAATAACTCAGTGACTTAAAGCAATGCACACTTATTATTGCATAGCTCTGTAGGTCGGAAGTCCAGATGGGCTCAGCTAGTTCTCTGCTGAGGTTCTCACAAGGCCAAGTTCAAGGTGTGGGTCCTTGCCTAGAGGCCGTGGGGGACAATCTACAACAAGCTCGTTTAGGCTGCTGGCAGAACGCTGTTTCTGTGGTTGTAGGACTGTGAGCCGGTGACCAGGCTTTGCTCCTAGGGGCTGCCTGATTCTTTCTGATGACTTCCAGCTGCTCCTCCAGCAGCGCCTGAAACTCTCCGACTGCATCTTCTGTCACATCTCCTCCCGCCAGCCAGAGAAACCTCTGCCTTTAAGGGTTCCCCTGTTTAGATCAGGCCCACCTGGATATTCCAGGTCACTGATTAGTAACCTTAATTACATCTTCCAAGTTTTCTTTACCACATAATAAATCATAGCTATGAGCTCCAGGGCGAGGAGCTCTCTGTGTGTTTGGGTATATACACATACTCTGAGAATTATCAGGTTACTCTCATAGCTTCATTAATGTTGGCTCCTAACACTACTTGTCATCAGTGTAAACTCATTTTCATTTTATTCAGTATGAAATTTTCAAAATAGCTTAAATCACCTCTAAAGACACGCATGCACACACGTGGCCATACGAAGCCCTAATTTCCCTAGGACCAGACAAATCCCTTGGGATCCTATAATTGTGTGACATCGTTGTTCCTGTCGGCTCAGGTTATTTATTCCAGTGATTCAAATGGGATGAACATTCTGGCCTTTCTCTCCAAAAATGTATGGAGACAGCACAAACATTTCCTATACAACTGCCAAGCTCATTGATTATCTCCCAGACTGACCATCTCAGATATGGTCCGATCTTCCCGTTGTACAGGTAAAACACACCTTATAGAGAGGTAATATGCCCAAGGCTACATGCTGATCCATGGGCAGATTCACGCTTGGCACCCTGGTCCCTCAACCTTTGGCCGAGTTTTTATATGCCATGTGGATCACTCGCCGTGAAAGGTGGGCCACATGGGGAACTCCTGACGACAAGCCCTAAGGGAGGGTGAAGCAGGAGAGTCAAAAATTAAGAGAAGGGATGCACGAAGGGTAGAACAGGAAAATTCATATATATGGAGGACAGACGTGGCTCTTTCTATATTAGTCCTGGATGGAAAATTTAGGTGGAAATATCAGGTTGCAGAGTCCATATTGGTAATAGGCAAACACACGGCAAATTCCAGCTCCGGGTTGTCTCTAGTTTTCTGGGCTGGCCCTTCTCTCCCGGTGGGCCTTGGCCAACCCCTTTCCTCCTAGCTGCCTCTCGGGGCACAACCTGAGGCCTCAGGTCACTGCTGCATTTCTGGTCCACGTTGCTCTTCACCCATTGTTCTCGCAAGCGAGTCTTTATTTACCAGCGTTATACACGAATAGACCTCAGGCTTGGGACATCTTTGCAGCCGATGTAGAATAAGATTTCCTCTAAAACTGCACGCAAATGGTGAGTGTTTAAGAGTGACCCACCTGCCTCCAAGTTCCCTGCCTTCTCTCCTGTCCTCTGAGCAAGCACCGAGATGGAGCCACTTCCTCCTGAGGGTGGCAAAGCAAGCCCTGCTCCAAGCAGCTCCCCGGGGACCATGCTTTCCCCGCAGAGCCCATGGGTTGTCAGCTCTTGGCATCACTCCTCCAGGACATTGGAAATCTTCAGTCTGCTTTCAACGGGATCACCGTCAAAGCTTATCCCTCTTAGCTCCAAAGCTAAACCCAAAACTGTCACTTCTAACAGGCTCGACTCAGGCTTGAGGCTAACATAAGAGGATTGCAATGAAGGAAAGGAAAACTTAATGCTGGACATGAGCTCTTCCTACTCCTGGCATCTCTCAGCTTTGCTGCCTACAGCCTCTCTCTGCCCCTCCCCGCCGTCGCCCTAGCCTCAGTTTCAATACGGCCGCCATGCTGCTGGGGTCCACGCCTTCTTTCACAGCACCCCACCTCCCAAGCCCCATCCCGACTGCCCTGGTTTGCTGGGGATGCTCTCACAAAGTACCCCAAACTGGAGGGCTTGAAACCACAGAAATCTATTCTCCCACGGAGCAGAGGGCTAGAAGGCAGAAATCAAAGTGTCGGAAGGGCCAGCATGTAACTTAGTCTGGTGGCCCAGAGGTCTCCTGGCCTTCGGAGGCGTCTGCTTCAGTCTCCTTGCGACTCTCTCTGCATCTCTCTCCTTCTCATAAGGACTGCCGTCATCCTGGCCCACCCATATCCAGTTTGTCCTTGTTTTAACTAATAAGATCTTCCAAGGTCCTATTTCCAGATCGGGTCACATTCAGATGACCAGGGGTTAAAGCCTGAACATGCTTTTTTTTTAATCACAATTCAACCTGGAACACTCAGCTTTACCTCTCCTTCACAGCCATGGGCTAAGGCGCTAAAGGAGCTTCTCAGCATCTTCATGACCTCGGCAGAAACGCACCCCGGCTTGAGGAAAACAGACTCTTCACACTACCACAAAATGCTCATTGTCTCAGCCTAAGCAAAGCCCAACGCTCGTCAAGTTGTTTTGCCCCCAAGAAGAGAGGAAGAACCTACCTGGGGACTGATTTCCACCTGTAGAACTGACTCCCACTCAGAAACTTCTCAGTTGCTCCAGATACAGTGGAGGGAGAGTCCTGGCTGGCTGTGTGCTGAGTGAAGAGCAAGCAAAGGGCCTGGGGTTTGGGGAAGGGGAA